>JAMQGT020002255.1:0-77469 GCA_024447675.2 Pterophyllum scalare | reverse complement strand
TGACTTCCCAACGCAATGATGGGATAACAACATTTTGTGCAGATTTGCTGAGAGAATGTGTGAGGATTGTGACATTTTAAGGTTTCTAAACATTTTACTTTAGTTCATAAAGGATTATATATTCACCTCTACAGACTTGGATGGATCTGTGTCTCATACACCAACATTTTTTTTAATGCTGACATTGTTGATCTCAAGTCTGTATGTAAAATACATTAACTGTTCTCAGTGAAATGGATTTAAGGGGAAAGAACCTGAATAAGAATGCAAATAATAAATACTATATTTGTAGTAAAATGCACTGGTATTGTACTTATATGGCACTATTCTACTTTAACTGAGCAGTAAAAGCACTTTCTACTGCAAACCTCATTCCCCCCGATCACACACACATTCATGTCTCTGCAGTACATCTTCTTGCTGAATTAAACCAGGTTTAAGGCACAGACAGCAAAAAAATTTAAGAATACACTTTATTACTTTAATTGACTTTACTTCACTTTACATGAAAAAACTGCTTTGTTTTCTAATCTTGTATCTGATCTTTCTAAATTTTGTAGGTAATGCAATTAATGAAGGAATATCCTTGAGTGAAAATACATTATAACACAATGAATCAAATGTACAGGTAAAGACTAAACAGGTAATCTTTTTTTTTTTTTTAATTCACCTATCATGAAAAGACTTTTTCCCAGTCTTGTCTGTTACACAAATGAAAAGCAACTCAGTGAGATGTTGCATGATTCAGCGAGCCTTGGCATAAACCTTGAAGGGTTCAGGTCCACGTATAATTCCAGTAATTCCCTCTGTGCTCAGCTCTACTCCATCAGGAACAGAGAAAGTGAACTTCTGCAGAAGGCCCACAAAAAACAGGAACAGCTCCATCTTGGCGAGGCTTTCACCAAGACACACACGCTTCCCTGAGGAGTTCAGAAATACACATGTAGGGTTACAAGCTGTGGATGATTTTTTTTCCTAAGTTGTGTTAAAACACAAGTTATGCTGTGGGCTGTACCTGCAGAGAAAGGTAGGAAAGCTTCTCTCTTTAGAAACTTTCCCTCAGCATCTAGGAAGTGTCCTGGGTTGAAGGTGTCTGGAGTCTCCCATTCAGTCTTGTCAAACAGCACAGAGGTGAGTATGGGAATCAAGGTTGTGCCCTTAAAAAAAAAAAAATCCACAGGATCACAATGAGGTAGACTTCAACAACACTTTATGCAGCAAAATAGCTGTGTATCACATGCACCTTGGGTATGTGGTAACCATCCAAGGTTGTATCTTTGGCAGCCATCCTGAATACATTGACAGGAACAATATTTCCCATTCTCTGAATCTCGTGGATGACAGCATCAGTGTACGGCAGATTTGGTCTGTCAGCCATGGAGGGTTGGCGGGTCTGTCCAATCACGCTGTCTATCTCTGCCTGGACTTTCTCTGTGAAAGGGAATTAAAGGACTTCAGCTTCAGCCAGATTTCTACACCCTGAGCTGCATGTCTGCCTGTTACCATCGTACCATGTGGAGTGGCACCCAACAGCTTTTGTGTGTGTGTGTTTTCTGTTACTAAGTTGTTCCTAATTGCTAATACCTTTGTTACTTTGTTTATCTTGCTCACAATGTTACATTGTTTACATCCAGGACCAAGTCTTGGTGCCATGTACAGTGTATCACAAAAGTGAGTACACCCCTCACATTCCCACAGATATTTAAGTATATCTTTTCATGGGACAACACTGACAAAATGACACTTTGACACAATGAAAAGTAGTCTGTGTGCAGCTTATATAACAGTGTAAATTTATTCTTCCCTCTAAATAACTCAATATACAGCCATTAATGTCTAAACCAGCAGCAACAAAAGTGAGTACACTCCTTAGTGAAAGTTCCTGAAGTGTCAATATTTTGTGTGGCCACCATTATTTTCCAGAGCTGCCTTAACTCTCCTGGGCTTGGAGTTTACCAGCTGGCAGATATTCAAGACTTTGCGCTCCTCCACCTTCCTCTTGAGGATGCCCCAAAGATGTTCTATTGGGTTTAGGTCTGGAGACATGCTTGGCCAGTCCATCACCTTTACCCTCAGCCTCTTCAATAAAGCAGTGGTTGTCTTAGAGGTGTGTTTGGGGTCATTATCATGCTTGAACATTGCCCTGCGACCCAGTTTCCGGAGGGAGGGGATCATGCTCTGCTTCATTATTTCACAGTACATATTGGAGTTCATGTGTCCCTCAGTGAAATGTAACTCCCCAACACCTGCTGCACTCATGCAGCCCCAGACCATGGCATTCCCACCACCATGAGTTCTTTGCCATGAGGTGCCATGTTGGAACTTTCAGTGACCAGTATGAGAGAGTGTGAGAGCTGTGCTACAAAACTGAACACACCTGCTCCCTATGCACATCTGAGACCTAGTAACACCAACGAGTCACATGACATTTTGGAGGGGAAATGACAAGCAGTGCTCAATTTGGTCATTTACGGGTGTAGTCTCTTAGGGGTGTACTCAGTTTTGTTGCCGCTGGTTTAGACATTAATGGCTGTATATTGAGTTATTTTGAGGGAAGAATAAATTTACACTGTTATATAAGCTGCACAGAAACTATTTTTCATTGTGTCAAAGTGTCATTTTGTCAGTGTTGTCCCATGAAAAGATATACTTAAATATCTGCAGAAATGTGAGGGGTGGACTGACTTTTGTGATATACTGTACGTGGCACCAAGACTTGGTCCTGTATGTAAACAATGTAACATTGTGAGCAAGAAACCACTGCTACTAAATCGTACACAAGCTAAGGAGAGGACAGCAGGGATGCAGAGCTGGAACTAAGCTCATAAGTTCCTGGCTTTAACCCCCCCCCCTCAGATGAAATAGAAAAACAAGTGTGGGGGGCATTTGACAGCCTAATATCTTAGTATGTGACTGTGCAGATATCAGGTTTTTGCAATTGTTAGAACTGTTTTTTTATTTTAGTGATAAGCTGTGATGGCAGACGCACAAGCATGTTTCTGTCATGGACGGCTGTGTGGCAGGCAGGCAGTGGACCCCAACACAGAATACAGGAGACCAGGTGAGTAATTGATTTAGCCTTTATTCGGCGTGAGAAAAACAGAACCAGGGGCTAATGCAGCATAAACGGAAAGAGCACCAGACTTGAATTCTAGGAACCAAAAAGAAACACAGATGGGACACAGCAGGGGAGCCAAAGACAGGAACAATGACGGAAACGATGACGACGACGCAACAACAGGCAGAGAATTCACAGGACTTAAAAACACAGGAGGGCTAATGAGGTAGGATGGAAACATCTGGGAACACAGGTGACGCCAATAACACGAACGATACAAGGGGAAGCAAAACTAAACAGAAAGCATGGGGAACACAGGACTGTCAAAATAAAACAGGAAGAGACCAAACCAGGAACACGCAGACACGACACGGGGAAACACCAGGGACCAGAAATAAACAAAAATACAAAAAAGAACACAAAACACTGGGCCGCAGGCCCAGGACCATGACAGTTTCACATCGCTGGAGTTATGGGCCGTCATGAGGTTTTTGTTTCTCCTGGAAAAATCAGCAAAGGACATTCACACTGAGATGCCACAAACACTGGGAGAGAAGTGTCCTTCCTACAGCACTGTGAAAACCTGGATATCTTGTTTCAAGACTGGGCATTTCACCATTGAAGATGAAACTTGCTTGAGCCTCTGCCATCACAGCTTATTACTAAAAAAAACTAATACAAGAATCGCAAACACCTGAAATTGGCAGTTACATATTGAGGTATACCCCCACACTTGTTTTTCTATTTCATCAGGGGGGGGAAACTTATCCAGGAAAATCCAAGAACTTATCAGCATTCCCTCATAAACTGTCTGTTCCAGCTGTCATCATTGGGAATGTGAGGTCCTTGGGCTGTAAAAAAGGATGATTAAGACCAAGAGAGAATCCTGAAAGTGCAAAGTGCTTCTAATGCAGGGAACATTAACTGGCGGCCTGCAGGCCACATCTGGCTCCACCTGGCCCCATGAATAGTACTACCAGAAGTCCTATCCGCCAATCAATCATGTCACATCAGAACATGTTAAATACCTGTGTCTGACTAGTCTGAATTATCAGAAGCCTCAAAATGCTATTGCCCATAAATTCTTCCATGGCTCTAGAACCAATCAGAATGCAAGATCAGACCACATGACCTCAAGCATTTTCTGGCTGCACTGTAGAAGGTGAGTCTAACCTTGTTTTGTGTAGAAATAACTTGTATTACTACAGGAAGTAGGATTTCTGTGGGTGAACCTGCGGAAGGATCATTACTGGCTGCTGAACGTACTTCCTGGCCTGCATAGGGCTCCTGTCTCCTTTGCTATGAGGGCCTCTCACAAGGTCTGCCTGCAGAGGTCCAGACGGGTAGGTGGCTTGGCGTGTACCCGCATGCGGTCGCAACCCCCGAATGCATCCGTCCCTAAGTTGTCACGAACCCCGTGGCCTAGTATCTACTATTCTGTTATTGTTAAAATAAATGTGCTGCCATTTTGTCCCATTGCAGTTGTATTTAGAGCAATGAGTTTATCTATGCACATTCACGCATGTAGCATTTTATTACTGCACACACCTGCAGTGTCTCCATAACAACCGTCAACATAACAGAGAAGAACATGTAAGTGCAAGACTTGCACATCACATCATAAAAAAAATATTATTAGATTTGAAAGGAAAATTTATATATCAAGTGTTAATATATTACTTAGAAAACGATATAAGTTTTATTTTATTTTACAAGAGCATCTCACCCTCACACTGTCTGCTGAGAAAAATTCTGGCCCTTGGACAAATGTAGTTGGTGACCCCTGGTCTAATGCATACAGTGCCATTGCATTCCCAGTCCTTACCAGATGTGATCTAATCTAGTGCTGCTGATACCAAAGTATGTGCCTTTTTTAAACAACACTCTGTACACATAAGAGGTATTAGAAGGTAGACAGATGTGGCTGTGGAGGCCCTGCAGATCTGTTTGACTGGCTGTATCACACAATAAATCAGATTTGATGGTGAACACACAATCTTACCACCCATTTTAAATACCTGTAAACTGAACAGTGATCCAGATATGTGCTTTGTTTTAGCTGATGTAGCATTTGATTAAAAGTAAATATGTCCGGGCTATTTTAAAGCTCCTTGTAAGGCCCAGTACGTCACCCACCCTGGATATCAGGATGTCTGATAAGGAAAGTCAGAGCCCACATTAAAGTGGTGGCGGTTGTTTCTGTTCCAGCCAAGAAAAGATCAGCAGAGCACATGACCAGGTTGGTCTCAGTGAAGCCCAGGTCAGATTCTTTGAACTGTTCAAACATAAGGAAAAACTTAACTTGACATAAAAAGTTAAATTGTAGAGTGCCATATGTGCAATACAATCTCCACATACATTCTCCATTTTGATGAGGAAAGCATCGATGTAGTCTCGGGGACTGTTGCGGTCCAGGTCCTTCTTGTGTCTGTTTATCTCCTGCGTGATGAAGTCTTTGACTTGGTCAAAATGGCTGAACATTTTGTTATGAGGACCTGGCAAATGCTTCATCACTCTGGGGAATGATTCATAGAGCTTGTTGGGAAAACAAGTGATAAGAGTTTTATTCAATTATCATGCCAACAGCCTAGTAGTTAGAGGACACACTCATCTCTCAGTGCTTTTTCTGTGTCATTTTCTGAAAGAAGTCAATTATTTAGACTTACCGTACCCCATATGGAGCCCTCCAGCTGCATAATCTCAGACAAATACTTCAGCATGAGCTGGAAATTGTGGTCACTGTAGTCAAACCTTTTCCCCATCACCAGCTGACAAATTATATTAGACACAGCATTGTTGAAGAGCCCTGCTGGGCTAAAAAGTTTACCTGAAGAAGAAGAGACAACTGTTAAAAAGGTTAAAGGTTACTCTTGGCTGTTGCCACTGTTTGTGCAGGATTGTGTATTTATGTTCCACTTAATGTAAAGGACCTTTCTCCTGCTCCATCTCCTCCTGCAGGTATCGGATCTCCTCACAGATACACTGTTCCATGCGGTTTTTGCCCAGGCCAAAGTTTCGTAAGGTAGACAAAGCAAAGCGACGTTGTGCTTTCCATTGTCCACCATTGCTCATGAACAGACCATCTAAATACAAACATGCAGATTCAGAAGTTAACAAGTTATAGTAAATATTTTCAGTACTTAATGAGAAGAAATAGAAAGTGACTTCTATACCTGAGGATGTGGAATAAAACCTGTCGGCCAAGGCACTGTATGGTCGATCCACAAAAATGTCACCTTGTGTCACCAGAGCTTCCTTCACCATCTTGTATCCACAGACGATTATGGTTTTATCCGCGCCGAAGCAGAAAGTGAACACATTCCCATAGACTTGAGCCAGCTGCAGACAACACAATAAGATGAATGATAATACCATGACACACCAATGCTTCATATGAATTCAGTAAGATTAAAACAAACTTCCCAAACACTGAGGAAGAAACATGTTATGGCTTTAAATGTGTAAACTGCTCAGTGGCCAGAAACCTACACTGACAATTTGATCACCAAATGTTGTAAATTTATAAAGACCAATCAAAGTCATTTTTTCACAAAAATTTTATTTTTGCCTAAATCAGTTTTATGTGTTTTCCCAAAAAACCTGAAGAAATGACTTAGGCCATTATTTTAGGAGGGTGATGATCTCGTATCATGTGGAAAGAAATTCACAAGTCTGACGTTACATGGTGCTGATAACCAAATGCATACATTATATCAGGGGTGCCAAACTCAATTACTGGATGGGCCAAAATTGATGACTGGAGTTGTTGCAGATATGTGGTGCCATGGTCACAAACTAACAGGCTCAAAAACTCTTTTGTTACCATGGCATAGGTCTGTTAAACAACATAAGAGGATTTTTTGTGTGTGTGATTGTAGTTAAGTACTGTTGATTTTAATGTTAATGCTAGCTGCAAAACCATTTGCCCTCCCTAGGAATAATAAAGTTTGGTGGGAGGGGGGATTATGTTGTGGAGTTGCTTTTCAGGAGCTGGGCTCTGCCTCTTAGTTCCAGTGAAAGGAACTCTTAATGCTTCAGCATAGCAGGACATTTTGGATAATTTCCTGCTCCCAACTTTGTGGGAACAGTTTGGGGATGGCCTCTTACTGCTCCAACATGACTACACAGCAGTGCACAGGTACATGAAGACATTGATGAGTGAGTTTGGTGTGGAAGAACTTGACTAGCCTGCACAGAGTCCTGACCTGAACCTGATGGAACACCTTTGGGATAAATTTGAGTGGATACTGTGAGCCAGGCCTTCTCCTCCAACATCAGTGTCTGACCTCACAAATGTGCTTCTGGATGAATGGTCAAAAATTCCCATGAACACACTCCTAAATCTCGTGGGCTGACATCATATCAAACTCTATGGAATAAGAATGGGATGCCACTCAAGTTCATAAGCGTGTGAAGGCAGACAAGCAGATGTGACAAAAGTACAGACATTCTGTACTTAAGTAGAAGTACTGATACTTGTTTTTTAAAAAATACTCTGGTAAAAGTTTTTTTTCTTCCTTTTTGTTGGGGGGGGGGCTGTCATGTCTCGCAGTATTTGCAATCAGAATGATGATCCGAGTGCGCTAATGTACCAAACATATTTGCTTTTACAAGAAGAGCTCTATAGGTTTTCTATAGGCTATTCTTGTTAATTGTATTTTTATTTTATTTATTCTTGCCAGATCTGACAGGCAGGAAGAGAAGAAGAGAGATAGAGAGAAAAAAGGAAGAGAACAGAAAAAAAAGAAAATAGATAGCTACACATACATACACATTCACACACACACACACACACACACACACACACACACACACACACATATATATATATATATATATATATATATATATATATATATATATATATATATATATATATATATATGCATGTACTGTACGTACAGTCTTGCTGTAGTTGTGGTAATGTGTGGGTGTTCCTCTGTCATGGAACGTACTTAATAATGAGGGCAAGAAGCCGCAACCACCCCCCTCTGGATCCAGAGGCAAGCAGGGAAAGACCCAGGGACCGGGTCATCCATGGCCCACCAGGCGCTCAGAGACCTGGGGCCACACATCTCGATGGCAACTGTGCGCACAACCCAGCAGAGGAAGGAAGACCCCAGATGGAGCCCCCCAGTAACGGGCAAGACCCAGAGAGCCAGAGGCAATGAGCAACCCACCATCGGGGCAGCGGGGAGCCAGGGGTAACTCCTGCCTTCCATACCCACAGGGGCCAAGGCTCAGCAAGCCACAGACCCAGCCCCGCTGCATACATGCGTACACAAACACACACACGTCATATACTCATACACACACATACATGCCAGTCACACACCCATGCACATACACACGGACCACACGTGGACATTAAGTGTGGGCAAGCGGGCACCAGCACCGAGCCAGTAGTGCCCCGGGGAAGCAGCCAACCCAGCCCCGAACCACTTGCCAGTCCCCACCCCTGGCAGGGTGCACGAAACCAGGGTGTAGGAAGACCCACCCACCCCCACCTCCCACTCAAAGTGGTTGGGGCGATGTGTTAGGTGTATGTGGGTGTATGTAGTCCACAGCATGTCTTTTGTCCTGTCTCTCTCCCCTCAGCTCCAACCAGTCGCAGCAGATGACTTGACTTCTTTACTCAAGCAAAAGTAAAAAAAAAAGCACAGACTCTGAAATGTACTCAAAGTAAGGAAGTAAAAGTAGGATGTTTCTACCAACTATTTTTGTGCAAAGCTAACTGAACCTCATGCTATATTAATGTAATAATAAAACAATATTATTACATGAGAATACAAACTTTATTTCAGTCTAAATTCAAATTGTAATGAATGCACTCAACTTGAACATGGACAAGGAGAAAAAGAAAGAGAACTTTTAAAAAGCTTTATTTGCTGTTACCTACATTGTAGAGGATCACTCTGCCTCACCACCTAAATGCTGGCATTCATCAGGTGAGGAACGCTAACATCGGTTGTAGTGGCTCAGCATAGGTAAAAGCATCTCAACTCTGCTGATTTCCATCCCTACACTGATAGTATGATGTTTATACTGTCTTTATACTGACAGTATACAATTGGTATAAAGGTTGAATTGAATGAATGAATAAAATCAAACTCATCTCTGCTACACTTGATGTAACCAAAGTCTTAAATTTCCTGTTTATCAGATATTACTGAGCAGTCCTTACCTTTAATTAAATATAACCTCTCTTATCGGCTTCTCCTGTCCTCTTTTTCCTTCTGAGTGAATTTCTCTCTCGACTCTTTTCTCTCCCTGGAAACACAGCAGCTGCACCTTTAGCTCACAGACACACTGTGTTACAAACTTCTGGCACTTTGTGTGTTTGCTAATATTTGTTGAGTATTCAGAAACCTGCAACACGTTACTCCCTTTATTTTTGCTCCTTTTCTGTAGCACTAGCTAAGATGCTGACAACTTACAGACATCTGCCCACATCTGTCTGGCCCACTTAAACCCCTGAGTACAGAGCTGTAAATTATACATAAATCATATGTTTTTGCCTCTTTCAAGTCTTTTTATGTAATAAGCCCCAGAGATGGAAACGCCAGTACGACTGTCCCTCATCCATTTCGGCTCAGTTCGGTTTGATGTTTGAAGGCCCGCGGTGACTGGAAATAAAAACTTCCTGTAGATGTTAAACCTAAAGTAATGAGCCAGTTTTGAAAATGTAAGGAGTCGAAAATAGAGATATTTGTGTAAAAATGTAGGGAATAAAAGTAAAAAGTTGTCAGAAAAATAAATACTCAAGCAAAGTGAAAAACCTACTTAAGTACAGTAATGAAGTATTTGTACTTTTTTACTTCCCAGCTTTGCAGACAGTCATATACTTTTGGCAATATAGTGTAGCATATTAGCAAAACCACCTCACACCAGTTCCACCATAATGAAGTGAGAGACTGATAATCATACAGAAAGTGAATACTTAAAAGTTATTGCTGTTAAAGGTGGTTCTATAAGTTATTCAATCTTGGGGTTTACTTAATCTTGTGCATATAAATAAAACCACATGTTTAAATTCATCTGAGGTTGTACTTGCTAATTAAGACCTGCTGATGACCTGTTTGCTTAGAACTGAAAGGCGATGTACTTCCTGTTACAGATAGACAGTTAGTTTTCAAAGCCCTAACGATCTGAGCATGGACTCAGAATTGTTTCTGGATTATTCCATCCTTCCAGTGTTTCAGCAGAAACACTGTTTTTAAATATAACATGAACATCTCAGCTTCAGTCTTGATGCTGGAGCAGTGCAGACACACAAGCACATAAGAGTAGAGGTGAACAAAAAAAAAACGGTACAACAAATTTCACTCAATATTTAGAAGTATAAATCAGTACCTCGGTAAAATAAATATCTGGGTGTTTCTTGTCCACAATCTGGAGATTCCCAAGAATGGGTAAAGCGAATGGTCCTGGTGGAAAATTCCTTGCGTTCTTGTTTTTGAGGTAGTATGTGATCAGAAAGAGCAAAAAAATAGAGAGTAAAAGCCCAACAGTGCTCACCAAAAAGCTAGAAAACCACATTATTAAAGAAAAAACAATGTGGCAGCTGAACGTCTGTGTTCTGTCTGTTTCCCTCCCAGAAACCAGTGGTCTGATAAGCCTGTTCGCACTTGGGTAATCCATGTAGTTATCCAGAAGTTCAGGACAGACCAGTCATGAAAAAGCTGATATTCAATACTTGTCCGTACAAAGGTTGTTGTATTAGCGTTGCACAACAACCTGTCCTCTAAAGCCCACCCGAAGGCAGTTCATTCGGGTGTGCATGATGAAATCTATTCAGGGTCATTGACCATGCACCTACTCATAGCGTAAACAAAGCACAGTGGTGATAAAAAAAAATCTAGCAGATTATTTTTTGCAGTTTTATATATATGAGTAGAATTTAGCTGGATAATTGTGTAATTTGAAATCATCAGTTACATGAATGATCACCTTAGAGAAATCATGTGTCACAAGGTGCCTCTGCTGCAAAGGTAAAAAAAAATTTAATTTTAAAGTATAACGACCTGATTGTATGACAGCTGTAATATGTATGTGGCCAAATTAAATGATTTAATCTGGTGTATTATGAATGTTTGTATACTTATATATAGCCATCACTGCCAAGAGGTGTACCATACCTCTCACAGGGGAATAGATTCCAGCCCACATGCAACCCTGACTTTTATAGGAAGAAGAAAAGTGTCCTTGGGCAAGTCACTGCATGGAACCTATAACACACAGCATATGTTGAATAACATGGGTTTCTGAGATTTGTACTCAGTGTACTAAAAACACCAAAGACACTTATTTTCATGCTCTGCTCACCTGTCCAGGACTTTTGGCTTTAAGTCACACAAAAACTTTCCTCTATCTTGGGCTGCAGAATCCCATTGTCTCCTCATTTGTGCTTGCCTGTTGGTGAAATAACTTCAATCTTCCAACCAAACAAGCTAAAGACACACTCACAGCTATAGCCATTACCAAGAAAATAATAGCCTTTAATTGAAAAGATAAACAATTGCTTAACATTGATCACTGGTTAAATCTCCTGATTGAGCACATATCAATGGAAAGAATATCTGCCTCCTTAAAAACCAGGATGACGTACTTTATTGGAACATGGTCTCCCTTCTTTAACTCGCTAAATATAACTCTAGAATCCTGATTTATGCTTGTTAATGAATACATTAATTTACACTTAATTTTCCTATGTAAGCATGTTATTATAAATTACATTTATCTAAGTGTATAGTTGACATTCTGGGGGGGCAGTCCTGGGTCCACCCTTTTTGGGGCTGTATGGTTGACTTGTTCTGCCTGGCCGGTGTGGATGCTTAGGTGATGGGGTTCTGTGTGCTGTGAGGGTCGTGGGGCCCCGTTTGGGATCAGACTTCTGGGGCAATGATGGCTGGTGCTGTCGGAGTGCTCTGGCTGTCCCTGGTGGTTCACTGGGTGCTCTCCTGGTGCCCCTCCTCTCTTGCCCCTGACTACCTTGGGGGCTGGGGGTGATCTCCCTGGCCTGCAGAGGTGGATGGGGGTGGGGTGGTTGGGCGGTTGGGTGGGGCTCGGGGCTGTGCTGCTCAGGTGGGGTGGCAGGGGGCTGGGGGAAGGTTGAGATGGCTGACTGTGGTTGCCTTTGTCTGGCATGAGATGGCCTCTATGTGATTGGATGTGCAAACCCCTGTGTATCTGGTGGGTTTGATCCCTCTGCCTACCTCTCTCCTCTGTTGCTTCGTGTCCCTTTCACCTTGCCCTTGATCTGTTCTTGGATGTGTCAGTGCCCTCCACACTGTCAGCTCTGTCCTCTTGCAGTGGTTTCTGCCCCTCTGGAGATCCTAGGGTGGATCCTCTGGGCCTGCCTTTGTCCTTGTTGGTCTGCGGAGGGGCTGGGGCTTCCCCTGGTGCCGGGTCCAAGGGGAGGGAATGCGGGGGGTGGGGTTGGGCAGTGGTTGGGTGTTGTTGGCTCTGCCTTTGCCCCCTGGTCTCCATCTGGGTCAGATTGGCTTCACTTGTCATGCTTCGTTTAATGCACAGTACTAGCTTAGCACACACACACACACACACACACACACACACACACACACACCTAAGATTAATAATAATACATTTTCGTAGGGCAGTATAGGTCTCACTATAGGTGTTGGGGGCAGGCTGGATTGGTGGTGGGAGGCCACATAGCAGGTCAGGCCATTTACAGGAATGTGGATTAGCTCCCAATCCCTACCCCACCTGCCTTCCATTTTAATGCATCTCAGCAATCCCTTTACACAGGTAGATGGGGCTCACACTTAAAAAAAAATCCAATCAGATAATTGGAAAATGATTTGTATTAGTTATAATAATTTATAGATGTTCCCCATTCGGGAAATTGGGGGACAGACTTTAACAATAAATGCATAGACTCCATATATTACATTCCCCCCCCCCAAAAAAATGGGAAAGGGGTATGAGTGATTTTCACTATGGGAGGGGTTGCGTGGCTGGTGGGCTGGTTCAGTTCAGGGGAAACCCCACTACTACTTGTCCTTTTCATGTAGGTTGCAGCCCCTTGGGTTCTTATCACCATCTTGTGTTGTAGTGTTTGGGCTCTGGTGATTCTGGTGACTTTGAGAGTGGAGATGCCAACAAAATCACCACACTGCCTGGTTTGGTTTCTGCTAGTCTCTTTTGCTGCTGACTTTTTCTAAAGATTTTTCTCTCTCATAATGAGTCAAGTTAACTATTTTTGATTTGGGAAAGATCACGTGCACGTCTTTACGTCTACACGGATACAGCCACGAATGGACACATGTACATACCAGATTTATAACAGTTTGGAGTTTTACATTATAGTTTAGTTTTAGTTTGTTTTTTAGTTTTTAGTTTTTGGAGTGGGTTTGCTCTTTTTATTATTTTTTATTTTTGGTTTCATGCTTAGTTTTAGTTTCGTTTTCGTTAGTTTTAGTATTAGTTTTAGTTTTTCATACTTTGTCAGATGCAAGAGTGACTAATGTTTAACAAAAACTCCACAAAAGATACAGTTTAAAAATTGTATACAACAACCAACTGTTCACAAGACATCAGCATTACGTGCTAAATATGTGTAATATTAAGTACACGCATGAACATCAACAGGGAGAAACATAAAAAAACAAACCCCCAAACCCAATAAACTCTACAATAAACTTCAGTGTCAGTGCAGTAGATTAACAACACCTACATATGGTGTATAATATCAGAACGCAGCGAATGTTTGACAAAAACAAACTGAACTCTTTGAAGGAGTCAAAGCTCAAATCCAGCTGCATCCTGATGTTATCCACCACACGAAGTTCTCTGTCACCTCAGAGAGCTAGCTTGGTTAGAGTCTCACTAATTAGACTTCTGCTGGGTCTTTGCAGGCGATGTATGCAACCTACGAAAGTGGCCGACGTCGTGGTCGCTTTATGCTTGTGCAGCTGGATTATGTGTTAATTACCTTGAGTGTGCTGCTGTTTTATATGCAGTGCTGACTGGGACTTTTACCTTGCTTGGTTCTCGATCTTTGTGCTCAGTTTTGTGGCTGCAAACATATTTGTCCCAGTTTTTTCAATTGGTTCATTCCTTCATGTCCATTCCAATAGTTTTTAGCAGTCTCCCTACAGGAATTTGCTGACATTTGTGAGTCCTTAAGTTGATGCTTTGATTATTATTCCTGATTGTTATTCTGTCACTGATAAATTCAAACACTGCAGTGAAAAGTAGCCGGAAATACACAAGAGGACTCGGCAGTGCTGAACAGGCCAATCACAATCGTTCTGCGCTGCGCGGACCCGGCCTGTTGTTACATTTCTCCAGAGGTGCACGTCAGGTTACATCGTAGGATACTGCGTAGGTTCAAAGCAGTTTCGCTAGTCATTGTGGGCTTCTCAGGTGGACTTTGATGTTGGCGTTTTTTTCCTCTTGAGAACTGTTCTGCACATTTCTT
Organism: Pterophyllum scalare; assembly: GCA_024447675.2. NCBI lineage: Eukaryota > Metazoa > Chordata > Actinopteri > Cichliformes > Cichlidae > Pterophyllum > Pterophyllum scalare. The sequence continues at coordinate 62,965 of JAMQGT020002255.1, read as the reverse complement.
CATCATCCACAACAAGACACTCGCTTCTACCTGTCTCACTATCGTACTCAAAGAAACCCCATATGGGCTTTCTGCCATTTTAGTTAGTTTTGCAAACCCAAAATATAGTTTTAGTTGGCTATTTTTCCCTTTAAATATCATTTTTATCTATTACTATCTATCACTTAATAAAAATATTTTTTTCAATTTTAGTTTTCGTTATTTCATTCATTTTCATTAACTATAATAACCTCAGTACACACACACACACACACGCCCGCACACATACAAAGAAATAAAAAGAAAGAAAAAAGTGGGTTAATGGTGTATCAAAAGAATACCAAGTGGCAGGTATTTAAACCTGTAGCTGATTACGCATATGGTATTTCAGTTTCCTACCTGTACCAGCTACATGACCAGGGTACCTGTCAATATTTTTCTGAGGCTGTTATGAAAATTATCAAAGTCCAGGAACACACACTGCACTCGGAAAAAAGAATTATTTACGTGCACGGGAGGCTTTCACATTTCAAACAGTATACTTTGCAAACAAGATAAGGAAGGCGTGCCTCTGCAGCTTCTCACAGTGATAACACTGCCTCCCAGTCACTTCCCAGCATCAAATGCAATGTTCCATGTTAAGGTGTGCTCCTTCACTGTGACTTATTGCCACATACTAGTTAACTGTATAACTTCAAAAAGAAGCAAGCAGAATAAGACAAACTAACATGCTTTAAATGATTCTCTTTTCCAGCCTGTGCTCCTTCCATCGAGGTCAGCACTGGGGAGAGAGTTACACATTCTTTCAGACACTGTCATGGAGTGGTGTGCGGTGGCCTTTGTTTTGTTGTTTTGTCTTTGCAGGGGGTTGGCCAGTTGTTTTCTCCTCCTCTCTGTTGGGCGGGGCTGGAAGCTGTCGTGTGGAGGCTCTGCACACCTGTGGCGAGTTGCTCATCAGGACGGTATTTAAGGGTTTGCTTTGACCTCCTGTCCTTGCCAGAGTGTCTGCAAACATCGGGGAAGCCTGCCTGCCCTGCCCTGCCCTCCCTCCTGTAAGAAACATCACATCTTTCCAGCCACCTGCCCTCTCTTGGATTTTGTTTTACAGCTCCCTATACCAGTCCCTCTGTGTTTACATTCCCGCCCGCAGCGAGCTAGAAGTTGGAACAGGACCCTGAGAAAAACCTTAGAGTGCCACCCCCTGTTCTTTGTGGTCTTTTCAGTTGTGTTAATAAATTGCATTGTTCAACATAGCCCTGCCTCTGTCCATGTCTGCACCTGGGTTCGCCTTTGCTGTGCTCCTGGCGCTGACAGACACAGCACAAAGCATCTCTACTGGCAGTTTAGGCATGACAAAAGCATAATGATTATAACACTCTGACTTTTTCCAACAAAGGCCCTTTACACCCCCCCCCCCAAAAAAACCTCTCCCTTTCCTCTGCCTAGAGAGACTCACCCACATTGACAATGTTTTCCCCCTGTGCCACCTATCAGTGAATTAGCATTGTTGGGATCCAGCTTCTAGTATAAAACCTAAACAACCTTGTGTTTTAAAAAAACTGCTTGCAAATAGCTCTCAACCTTTTATAATTATACAATATGTAAGATTTTTTCCAATTATATAGAACTTTGGTCATTTTATTCACAAAACAAAAAGGTTCTATCTGCAAAATCAAACTTTAAGTTGGTATTATAAGGTTCTATTGATTCTATTCTATTGATATCTCAAAACTGGTCATAATGTAGATTGAACCTCATAATTCTAAGGGGACGTCCTGTCTCCTTGTCCGTGTTTGTGCTTGGGTCCACCTCATAGCGTCAGCTGTATGCCTTGACACCAACAGTCCCTGCAGAAGCACAACTTCAATACCCCTTTCAAAAATATCAGCTTGCAAAAATAAAGTCCTTATCAAAATCTGGACTCTAAAGTACTGTATTCTTATTCAGGGATTGTTTGAAAAGCTGTCACTGCTTCTGTAGTCTACTGAACCTGGTTAGGCCACTGTGAGCCTGTCATATCTGTCAAGACAGCAGCTCTAGCAGAAAGGTTTGAAACAAACTGAAGGGTGAAGCCAAGGAAGGATATCAACTGCTTCTTAGTCTTTGGAAGAGGATAGAATTCAATGGCTTTTTTTTTATTAGCCTGTGGCTTTATGACCCTAACTTGCATTTCTTACCAGTGCATAGACAAATGTTACCAGTGCACTAGCATGTTAAAAAAAGTTTCATTACAAATGTATGTGAGCTTGGGGGCTATAAATCATTCGGATGAATGATTGTGCGTTTTGCAATGTATGTACTATATTGGATGCCGTACTGGTGGCAGCGTTGGTGCCACCTGATGGCTTTTCTAGATGCAGGCACTTTGTGAAGTCATTGTTTTCAGGCTGCCATTAAAACTGCTGTTAACTAAGTCAAATCTCCTCACTCATTTCGACATGGTGTCAGAAGATGTTCTGGATCTGCAGAGTGTGAGTCCGTTTTTTTTCTTCTTTTTTCACCAAGCATTGAAAGACTCACGCCTTGTTAACCTTCGGGGAGGGATTTCGCAGACCCGACCCGCTCTGTTTTGAAGTAGACATCGCCGAGAACTGCCGTATTTTTGAGAGGGAATATGACATCTTCATTGAAGCAGCACACACGGATAAACCCGCTAAGACAAAAGTGTACATCCTCCTCAATATCGCCGGAGCTGAAGCCACTGAATGGGAGCATTAGTTTGTCTACGCCACAGAAGTTAGGGTGGCGGTGGAGCCGTCCTTGTCCCAGCCGAGTCCAGGGAAGATCCCGAATGTCTCAAACGCAGGTTTCGAGAAATTTGCAATCTACAACACAACAAAACAATGGAAAGGCACAAGTTTCACACTCGAAATCAAAAACAAGGTGAGACAATAGAATTCTTCAGCGATTTGAAAATCAAAGCAAAAAGTTGTCACTTTGGAGAACTAAAAGATGAACTGATATGCGATAGAATTGTGTGTGGCATCAACAATGATAATGTAAGAAAGGCCCTGCTACATGATAGTGACTTAACCCTTTCTAAAGCCATTTCTATCTGCCTTATCTATGAAGTGACTGAGGAGAACACCAGAGCACTAGCAAAGCAGGAGGCACAGTGGATGCTTTACAATCAAGCTCCACCAGAGGGCAGCACAGGCCAAGATATAATCAGACGGGCAACCACAACACAAAGTCAATAACAAGCTGCAATAATTGTGGAGGTGGCCACCCTGAGATAAATGTCCTGCATTTGGCCAGCAGTGTCACAGGTGCAAAAAAGATGAATCACTACAACAAATACTGCAAGTCTAGGCCTGCCAGTCAAAACCCTGGAAGAAACAGCTTTGTGAAGAAAAGCTATGCCAGAAAATCAGTGCATCAGCTAGATGTAGAGCAGTCAGAATATGCCGTCACTGATGATACTTTCTATGTAGATAGAGTATCTGTGAACACTGTCAATACTCGAATGGAAAGTCGAGAAGAAGGATATGTCACTTTGCACATAAATGACAAAGCAGTTGAAATGAAAATTGACACAGGACCAAGATGCAATGTAATTGCAAAAGACACTTTTCAACAGCTTTCAGGAGGGAACATCACACCATGCGGCAAGACCACAAATCTAGTGGCTTATGGAGGCAGCAAAATAGAAAGTGCAGGTCTAGTCATACTGCCTTGCTACTTAGATGGACAGCAACAGATTTTACCTTTCTACCTCGTAGAGAGTGATGTTATACCACTTTGGGGATTTCGTGCATGTGTGCAAATCGAACTTGTCACGCTCAGCCCTCGCGTTCACCAGGTCGGTACAGAGACCAAAACAGACTTCATAAAAAATATCAAAGAGCAGTACAAAGATGTATTTAGTGATGAACTGGGAAAACTGCCAATAAACGACTCCATGACACTGGATCCAGCTGTGCAGCCAGTCGTCCATCCAGCGCACTGTATTCCCTTGGCAATGCAGGCACAAGTAAAAGCTGAACTCGACAGCATGACAAATAAAGGCATCATTACTCCCATCTCTGAGCCCACGGACTGGGTTTCATCAATGGTCGCAGCACACAAAAGAGACAAATAGGAAATAAGACTGTGCATTAACCCCAAAGACTTGAACGCTGCTTTAAAGAGACCTCACTATCCAATGTGGAGTGTGGAAGAAGTTGCCACTTAATTGTTGTTTCAACACTTAAACAACACAATGTAACTCCAAGTAAATCAAACTTCTGTGAAATCAAACTGTCCACTTAGGAAGTAACACTGATTGACAATCAGTTTCACATGCTGTTGTCCAAATGGAATAGACAACAGGTGGAAATTATTGGCAATTAGTAAATAAAGTAGTGGTTCTGCAGGTGGGGACCACAGACCACTTCTCAGTACCTATGCTTTCTGGCTGATGTTTTGGTCACTTTTGAATGTTGGTGGTGCTTTCACACTCGTGGTAGCATGAGACGGACTCTACAACCCACACAAGTGGCTCAGGTAGTGCAGCTCATCCAGGATGGCACATCAATGTGAGCTGTGGCAAGAAGGTTTGCTGTGTCTGTCAGCGTAGTGTCCAGAGGCTGGAGGCGCTACCAGGAGAAAGGCCAGTACACCAGGAGACGTGGAGGAGGCTGTAGGAGGGCAAGAACCCAGCAGCAGGACTGCTACCTCCGCCTTTGTGCAAGGAGGAACAGGAGGAGCACTGCCAGAGCCCTGCAAAATGACCTCCAGCAGGCCACAAATGTGCATGTGTCTGCACAAACGGTTAGAAACCGACTCCATGTATGAGGGCCCAACGTCCACAGATGGGGGTTGTGCTCACAGCCCAACACCGTGCAGGATGCTTGGCATTTGCCAGAGAACACCAGGATTGCAAATTCACCAGTGGCACCCTGTGCTCCTCACAGATGATAGCAGGTTCACACTGAGCACATGTGACAGAAGTGACAGAGTCTGGAGACGCCGTGGAGAGCGATCTGCTGCCTGCAACATCCTTCAACATGACCGGTTTGGCAGTGGGTCAGTAATGGTGTGGGGTGGCATTTCTTTGGAGGGCCGCACAGCCCTCCATGTGCTCGCCAGAGGTAGCACGACTGCCATTAGATACCGAGATGAGATCCTCAGACCCCTTGTGAGACCATATGCTGGTGCGGTTGGCCCTGGGTTCCTCCTAATGCAGGACAATGCTAGACCTCATGTGGCTGGAGTGTGTCAGCAGTTCCTGCAAGATGAAGGCATTGAAGCTATGGACTGGCCCGCCCGTTCCCCAGACCTGAATCTGATTGAGCACATCTGGGACATCATGTCTCGCTCCATCCACCAACATCACGTTGCACCACAGACTGTCCAGGAGTTGGCGGATGCTTTAGTCCAGGTCTGGGAGGAGATCCCTCAGGAGACCATCTGTCACCTCATCAGGAGCATGCCCAGGCGTTGTAGGGAGGTCATACAGGCATTGTTGTTAAAGGGCACAGACCACACACAATACTGAGCCTCATTTTGACTTGTTTTAAGGACATTACATCAAAGTTGGATCAGCCTGTAGTGTGTTTTTCCACTTTAATTTTGTGTGTGACTCCAAATCCAGGCCTCCGTTGGTTAATAATTTTGATTTCCATTGATGGTTTTTGTGTGATTTTGTTGTCAGCACATTCAACATTGTACAGAACAAAGTATTCAATGAGAATATTTCATTCATTCAGATCTAGGATGTGTTAGTTGAGTGTTCCTTTTATTTTTCTGAGCAGTGTACCTTGGGAAATTCATACCAAATCTCAGCAACATTGCAGCACCGCTCAGGCAGTTCACGCATAAGGACACTGTGTGCTGCCGGCTCCCTCAACACCAACAAGCATTTGAAAATCATGTCTACCCAGCTCACCAGTCTTATTGTACTTGACGTAGGGCTGGGCGCTATATCGATTTTTAAAAAATATCGATATATTTTCATACGCAATATAAGATGAGACTATATCGTTTATATCAATATAGTGTAGTTCACATTAAAATCATACTTGTAGCTCCACAAGTTCGCCTTTATCTTCTCCCAGTTTGCTTCTGCACAGCTTTGCGCTGCCCCACCTCTCTCCGCTTCACCTGTTAATCATGCAGGAAGCGACCGCATGGTAGTGTTCCCAACTTAGTGACTTTGTTGCTTTGTTGCTAGATTAAACGGCTTTTCAGACCCCAAAAGCAACAAGCGATAAATTTAACGACTTTTTCCGGTGAGGAAAGTTAAGTTTTGGAAACCTGAAATCCTCCGCTGTCGCCGTATTTTGCATACATACAGCCTTCATACTGCATCCGTTTGTACTGCATCCGTTCGTATGCTTTGGCATCGCCTGGACCCCCAAGGGTCCCTGCCTGTAGGTAAGAGAGCGCCGCCATATGCAGCAGAAGTTGGTTTGTACCGTAAGTCACGTGACCTTATTAGCTGCATTGAGCTGCTAGGCCCGTTGCTGTGATTTGTCAGTGCATACGTCTATGGATTTACTGAGATGGCTAAAATCCTGCAGATGGAATTTTGTTCAGTCAGGCAATCTACAGCTATAAAAGCAATAAAAATGTCTGTGTGACATTTGGGACATGTAGCTTTGACTTTGAAGTGCCTTTTTGTTTATACCTTTTGGGAAGAAAATATATCGAGATATATATCGTATATCGCCATTCAGCTAAATTTATTACTTTTGGTCCATATCGCCCAGCTCTACTTTGACGTAAAGAAACAGGTGACACTGACCTGTGATGTGTCTCATTATGGACTGGGTGCAGCATGTTTGCAAGATGGAAAGCCTGTCGCATATGCATCTCGCACTCTATCAGACACAGAGACTCGCTATGTATAGATCGAAAAAGAAGTTCTTGCAGTTGTTTTCGCATGCACTAAATTCAAAGACTACATCTCTGGCAAGCACACGGTCATTGAAACAGACCATCAGCCAATCCACACAGCTCCAGCCCGTTTGCAGAGAATGCTACTTCATTTACAAGCTTACGACATCACCCTGGTCTACAAAAAGGGTAAGCACATGTACTTAACCGATACCTTATCACAAGCCCCAACCAGCACTGCTTCCCAGATATCAAGTGCTCACAACTCATTTGAAGTGATGTCTGTTTTATCTCAACTGCCAGGCTTGAGGAACTCAGAGCACACACGGCCAGAGACCAAGTGCTCCAAACTCTAGGCAATGTGATCCAAAACTGATGGCCAGACAAGGAACGCCAGGTACCTCCCTCTGTACAGCCATTCTTTACCTACTGTGACGAGTTAGTAGTGGAGGATGGCATTGTTGTTAAAGGGCACAGACCAGTCATTCCAAACTCATTGCAGCAGGAGTACATTAAAATCATGCACAGAGGTCACCCAGGCCTTGAGTCAACAAAATGCAGAGCCAGAAGTACAGTGTTTTGGCCCACCATGAACAAGGACGTTACAAAAGAGCTGCTGCCTTGTGCAGTATGTAACAGTGCCCATCCTCACCAACAAAAGGAACCGTTAACACCATGCCCTGTCCCTACCCTTCCATGGTCTATAGTTGCCACTGACATTTTTGAATGGCATGGCCAACAGTATGCAGTACTAGTAGACTCATACTCAGGGTGGTTTGAGATGGATCTTCTCCATGACACTTCTTCAGCTACTGTAATCAAAAAACTAAAATGGCACTTTTCTGTTCATGGGGCACCCCACATTCTGATCTCGGACAGTGCTTGACAGTACACAAGCCAACGCTTCTAGCAGTTTGCCAAACAATGGGACTTTGTCCACATCACTGGCAGTCTGGAATATCCACTGTTGAATGGATTAGCTGAAGGCATGCCAAACACCTCATGGAAAAGTCGTACAGAGATGGAACAGACGTATTCCTCAATCTGCTGAACCTCAGGAATATTCCTCGTGACAAAACGCTGGCACCCGCCCCAAAGAGCACAAGCCAGGTCGCCACCCAGCTCCGAAGGATAAAGATAATTCAAAAACAGTATTATGATGCAACTAGTCGCCCACTACTGCCACTTGCAGAAGGGCAAGTTGTTCGGTTGCAGACTGCAAAAGGACACAACCGCCTTGGCAGGGTGACACAAGTGTGCAAGGAGCCTCGTTCCTACATTGTTGAGTCCAACGGAGGCGTATACAGGAGGAATTGCCACCACATCCTTCCCGTTGCCGAGACACCACCACCACCTCGACACGTCAACCCTGGTGACTGTACCAGGTACAGGGGACACGTTCCCAAATGCACCATGACCCCGGTTACCCCACCCCTCTCAGCTGACAACTCACCACTCCATTGGGGAGCAACATAATTCTTCAGCTCAGTCATCCACCAAAATGTCATAAAATGATACCCCGTATGTGACACGTTCAGGTCGGATTTGTAAGCCAAATCCAAAGTATTACGACTGAACTATATGTTGACATGTTCTTGTATAAAAAAAAAAAAAAGGGACAGATTGTGAAGTTATTTTAGGTACCAAGCTGTGGCGATGCCTTGCATTAAAAAAAAAGAAAGTGAATCATATCTACCAGTTTGTTTCTAATGAAATGTAAGCCATTGTTTTCAGGTTGCCATTAAAACCGCTGTTAACTAAGTAAAATCTCACTCATTTCGACAGGGGCCAGGCAGCCGCATGTGTCGCCTATGCCTCTGACCGACTCAGTTCATGGCAACGTTCCGACAGACCGTTTTCCTCATTCAAGAGTTTTTGACTCCTGCTGCTGTCTCCCGCCTCCAAAACACTCAGCCATTCGGAGGGGGGCGGGGGGAGCGTAGTGACATGATTCTATGTTGCACCTTCAAAATAAAAGCACGCGAGTTAGAGATTTCGAAATCAAGTATTTTTCTCCTCCGCGGTGTAATTTTTGGGTGGGACAAATGAGCCTTTCTCCAATACTGGGGGAGGGATACATACCCTCCGTCCGCCCCAGTTCCTACACCTATGCTGGGAACACACAAGGAACTAGAAACTAACAAACTAAACCCCACAACTAAAAGAAACCCAGAACAGACCAAATAAAGCAAAAACAAATCACTCAGGGTCAAAAGGACCCTGGACCATGACACCAGCAATATTTGCTGTATAAAGAATAACTTGATCATTTTGGGTTGTGGCCTTCATCAGGGTCATAGACTGTAATATATAACTGCTCTTTATATTACAAATGTTGTTGGAGCTTTAACTTCTCCATATGTTAAAATGGTGCCAGAAGTCTACTCACTACCATTGTTTAGACATGACTAATGAAAAAATTTGCTCGTGTAAACAGTAGTTTTAAACAAGATTAATGACACAAATCAGCAAATCGTTAGTTGCTATGAAGTTTATTACACATAACATACCCAAACCCATCAAGAAACATTATTGCTTCATTTTATATAAAATACATTTTGCATTGGATTTCTATCTAGTTTGTGTTTAATGCCATTAATGACAGAATATTATTCAGTGAATATAACTTGATCACACTGATTTAAATGTATAGGTAAAGAACTGACAGGTCATTTTTATGGGCAGCAGTTATACAGCAAAGAAAGGTAGAGGTTTAAAATAATTACAACCTTCTGCTCAAAATCAAAAACTCTAGCCTTCATGAACATAATTTTGTGCAGTCTTGTCTGTTACACATTGGTTCAATGAAAAGCAACTCAGTGAGGTGTTGCATAATTCAGCGAGCCTTGGCATAAACCTTGAAGGGTTCAGGAACACGTGTAGTTCCAGTAATTCCCTCTGTGCTCAGCTCTACTCCATCAGGAACAGAGAAAGTGAACTTCTGCAGAAGGCCCACAAAGAACAGGAACAGCTCCATCTTGGCGAGGCTTTCACCAAGACACACACGTTTCCCTGAGGAGTTCACGAATACACATGTAGGGTTACAAGCTGTGGATAATTGGGTTTTTTTTTCTTGGTCAAATTGTGGTGGAAAAAAACATGTTATTGTGAGCTGTACCTGCAGAGAAAGGTAGGAAAGCTTCTCTTTTCACAAACTTTCCATTGGCATCTAGGAAGTGTCCTGGGTTGAAGGTGTCTGGAGTCTCCCATTCAGTCTTGTCAAACAGCACAGATGTGAGGATGGGCAACACACTGGTACCCTTGAAAAAACAAGATGGACATTATAACAACAAGATGCACTTCAGCAAGAAAACCTGACAAAACAAACATCCAACTCTTAAAGTAGTTGTGCACCACATGCACCTTGGGTATGTAGTAACCATCCAGGGTTGTATCCTTGGCAGCAATCCTGAGTCCATTGAGAGGAACAATATTTCCCATTCTCTGAATCTCGTGGATGACAGCATCAGTGTACGGCAGATTTGGTCTGTCAGCCATGGAGGGTTGGCGGGTCTGTCCAATCACGCTGTCTATCTCTGCCTGGACTTTCTCTGTGAAAGGGAATTAAAGGACTTCAGCTTTAACTGTGGGCAGATTTTTCTTTTCCCAAACTGAGGTATATTTTCTTTCTTAGATTTCTTCTCCTTGATCTGCATGTCTTTAAATTCACACACAATGTGATTAAAAAAGCCCAAACTTTTTAAAGACTTTGTCATAGCGGGCAGTGTGACAGGCAGAGATGGACCCAATTGCCGAACTCTGTAAACCGACATAACTTAAAAGGTATTTATTGAGTAACAAAACTAATATACAAAAATCCTCTCGGGAGCCAGGCAAGGAGCATAATCCAAGACGAGACATGAACACGCAAATACTCCACCAAGATATAACCAATGACGCAATAAAGAACTGACTAGAACACAGACGCACAGCCCAGGACCATGACAGACATTCCCTCACGATCAGCCCAAGCTTTCTATGGAGCCCTCAAGTCATATAAGATGATGATTTTTATTTTGCAATTTTTGTATTTTGTTATTTAATTTACTAACTTTTATTTTTGGCAGTTGACATGTCCAACAATTTGTGGATGGTTTGTCATATTGCAATTCATTTTGTAATTATTAAATGAGATTTACATTAATAACTTAACATGTAAAGTTATTAACAACTTTTAACAATTTTTAACAACATAATGTTGTTTAGTAACTGTTAGATTGCCTCATAATCTAACAATTGTTAGGTTTTTGCCTTTAGTTCAATGTTAATTCAAAGTATATCCTCTCAGAGCTGCTAGCAATGTGTCCAGGATATTTTAAAGCTCCTTGTAAGGCCCAGTACGTCACCCACCCTGGATATCAGGATGTCTGATAAGGAAAGTCAGAGCCCACATTAAAGTGGTGGCGGTTGTTTCTGTTCCAGCCAAGAAAAGATCAGCAGAGCACATGACCAGGTTGGTCTCAGTGAAGCCCAGGTCAGATTCTTTGAACTGTTCAAACATAAGGAAAAACCACATTTACAAATAAATATTAACTTGATAGAAAAAACTTGTAGAGTGCCATATGTGCAATACAATCTCCACATACATTCTCCATTTTGATGAGGAAAGCATCGATGTAGTCTCGAGGATTGCTGTGGTCCAGGTCCTTCTTGTGTCGGTTTAGCTCCTGCGTGATGAAGTCTTTGACTTTGTTGATAATGGCTGAACAGTTTGTTATGATGACCTGGCAAATGCTTCATCAGTCCAGGGAATGATTCATAGAGCTTGTTGGAATAAAACAAGTGATAAGAGGCTGTTTTATTCAAAGTATCACACCAACAATCTAGTGGTGACAGAAGACAAATCCCCACACTGGCACCACAGTACTTTTTCCCTCTGTCATGTTCTGAACGAAGTCAATTATTTAGACTTACCGTACCCCATATGGAGCCCTCCAGCTGCAGAATCTCAGACAAATACTTCAGCATGAGCTGGAAATTGTGGTCACTGTAGTCAAACCTTTTCCCCATCACCAGCTGGCAAATTATATTAGACACAGCATTGTTGAAGAGCCCTGCTGGGCTAAAAAGTTTACCTGAAGAAGAAGAGACAACTGTTAAAAAGGTTAAAGGTTACTCTTGGCTGTTGCCACTGTTCGTGCAGGATTGTGCATTTACAGTGTATCACAAATGTGAGTACCCCCCTCACATTTCTGCAGATATTCTAAGTATATCTTTTCATGGGACAACACTGACACAATGAAAAGTAGTCTGTGTGCAGCTTATATAACAGTGTAAATTTATTCTTCCCTCAAAATAACTCAATATAAAGCCATTAATGTCTAAACCAGCAACAACAAAAGTGAGTACACGCCTAAGAGACTACACCCGTAAATGACCAAATTGAGCACTGCTTGTCATTTCCCCTCCAAATGTCATGTGACTCGTTAGTGTTACTAAGTCTCAGGTGTGCATAGGGAGCAGGTGTGTTCCGTTTTGTAGTACAGCTCTCACACTCTCTCATACTGGTCACTGAAAGTTCCAACATGGCACCTCATGGCAAAGAACTTTCTGAGGATCTTAAAAGATGAATTGTTGTGCTACATTAAGATGGCCAAGGCTACAAGAAGATTGCCAACACCCTGAAACTGAGCTGCAGCACAGTGGCCAAGATCATCCAGCGTTTTAAAAGAGCAGGGTCCACTCAGAACAGACCTCGCGTTGGTCGTCCAAAGAAGCTGAGTGCACGTGCTCAGCGTCACATCCAAATGCTGTCTCTGAAAGATAGACGCAGGAGTGCTGTTAGCATTGCTGCAGAGATTGAAGAGGTGGGGGGTCAGCCTGTCAGTGCTCAGACCATACGCCGCACACTACATCAAATTGGTCACATGAACTCCAATATGTACTGTGAAACAATGAAGCAGAGCATGATCCCCTCCCTCTGGAAACTGGGTCGCAGGGCAGTGTTCCAGCATGATAATGACCCCAAACACACCTCTAAGACAACCACTGCTTTATTGAAGAGGCTGAGGGGAAAGGTGATGGACTGGCCAAGCATGTCTCCAGACCTAAACCCAATAGAACATCTTTGGGGCATCCTCAAGCAGAAGGTGGAGGAGCGCAAAGTCTCGAATATCTGTCAGCTCCGTGATGTCATCATGGAGGAGTGGAAAAGCATTCCAGTGGCAACCTGTGAAGCTCTGCTAAACTCCATGCCCAGGAGAGTTAAGGCAGTTCTGGAAAATAATGGTGGCCACACAAAATATTAACACTTCAGGAACTTTCACTAAGGAGTGTACTCACTTTTATTGCTGCTGGTTTAGACATTAATGGCTGTATATTGAGTTATTTAGAGGGAAGAATAAATTTACACTGTTATATAAGCTGCACACAGACTACTTTTCATTGTGTCAAAGTGTCATTTTGTCAGTGTTGTCCCATGAAAAGATATACCTAAATATCTGTACTTACTTTTGTGATACACTATATGTTCCACTTAATGTAAAGGACCTTTCTCCTGCTCCATCTCCTCCTGCAGGTATCGGATCTCCTCACAGATACACTGTTCCATGCGGTTTTTGCCCAGGCCAAAGTTTCGTAAGGTAGACAAAGCAAAGCGACGTTGTGCTTTCCATTGTCCACCATTGCTCATGCAACAGACCATCTAAATACAAACATGCAGATTCAGAAGTTAACAAGTTATGGAAAATAATATCAGTACTGAATGGGACAGTGAACAGAGGGTGACTTTAAAACCTGAGGTTCCTGAGTAAAACCTGTCGGCCATGGGACTGTATGGTCGATCCACAAAGTTGTCAGCTTGTGTCACCAGAGCTTCCTTCACCATTTTGTGTCCAGAGACAATTACCATTTTACTCCTGCCGAAGCAGAAACTGTACACATTCCCGTAGATTTCAGCCAGCTGCAGACAACACAACAAAAGTATGAAGGATATATCACAATACGTATAATTAAACTCCTGAAATCCACAATTTTTGAGATTTTTTTTTTGTATGACTGTAATTGGACAGAGGGTGGACTGTTAAGTTTTGTGGTAAAGCTATCACTATAAGTGGAAGGCACAGACATACAGTACCAGTCAAAAATTTGGAAACTTTTGACTGGTACTGTACTCTCTCTCTCGTCTCTCTCTCTCTGTCTCTTCAATTTTTTCCTTGTACAAATCTATGACTATAGAAACAAATTATCCATCCATTTTCCCACGCTTATCTGGATCGGGGTTGCTGGGAGCAGCAGCCTAAGCAGAGAAGTCTAGACCTCCCTCTCCCCAGCCAACTCCTCCAGCTATTCCGGGGGACACACCAAGGCATTCCCAGGCCATCTGAGAGATGTAATCTCTCCAGTGTTTCACGGGTCTGCCCCGGGGCCTCCTCCTGGTAAGACACGCCCGGAGCACCTCAACCAAGAGGCGCCCAGGAGGGACCCTAGGCAGATGCCTGAACCACCTCAAATGGCTCCTTTTGGTGTGGAGGAGCAGCGGCTCTACTCTGAGTCCCACCTGAATGACTGCCCTCTTCACCCTCTCTCTAAGATAGAGGCCAGCCATCCTTCGAAAGAGATTAATTCTTCTATTTGTAGTATGTAGTATGTTCTTTCTGTCACTACATAAAACTTATGACCATAGGTGAGGATAGGGAGGTAGACTGACAGATTTGGTTTTTATTTTTTTAACCCTTCAGTGTCTCTAATTTACCATCTTTGCTATAAGTCCTGTCATAGAAAACACAAAACAAAACAAAGACAAAGGCACTCTTTACAATGTTTCTTTTTAAAGTGAACAAATTAAAAAAAAAATGCTGAAGCATTTTTTTTTGTTGTTCTTTGGTAAGATTATAGTTGTTCACATAATGTTCAACAATTTTGCAACAATTTTATGCATATAGTGCCAAATCACAACAGTCACCTCAAGGAATTTTATATTTTAAAGTAAAGAGCCCACAATAATTACAGAGAAAACCCAACAATCAAAATGACAAGCATTTGGTGACAGTGGGAAGGAAAAACTCTCTTTTAACAGGACAAAACCTCCAGCAGAATCAGGCAGGACACCCATTTTATGGACCAACACTCGAACTAATTACACATCTGAATACCTAGAATAGAATAGATTTAACAGAAAAAACACAACTTGGCAAAATAAGTTTGAAAACAAATCATTGTAAAATTGCAAACAAAAAAGTTATTTAGGATTAATGTATAACTTTCTGTCTTTGATCCTTAATAAGCAGTAGATTACAGTGCAGCCTTCATGTGTACTTTCCCAGAAAAGTAACGCTGCTGCAACACAGACATCAAATGATAGCAGCCTAGGCCTATTTGGTCGTAATGCATGAAAAAGTATAAGGCTTGGTCATTTTTATTTATTATTCTATAACAACAATTAGTTTTCTTAGATAATCTGTACATTCACTCGATGCTGGTTGAAGAGTTGAAGTATTCTCTCCTTCCTGTTTCCGTTAAAAAACAAAAAAAAACTGCTGCAGTGCAACAAGTACAACATGAAAATCTTAGTTTCAGTCTGCCTGCATTGCTCTGACACCAGCACATGAGTATACATGCAAACAAGAAAGCAATACTAAATTACACTCTTCACTTAAACCCCTTAAGATTACAAGCCTGAAGCAGTACCTTGGTAAAATAAATATACGGGTGTTTCTTGTCCACAAGCTGGAGATTCCCAAGAATGGGTAAAGCAAAGGGTCCTGGTGGAAAATTTCTTGGATTCCTGTTTTTGAGGTAGTATGTGATCAGAAGGAACAACAAAATAGAGAGTAAAACCCCCTCATTGCTCAGCAAAAAGGTGGAAAACCACATGGTTGGAGGGAGAGAAAACACAGCAGCTGGATGTCTGTGCTCTGGAGATGTGTTTCTTCCTCACAAAAGTGGGTAATTTATATTCTTCTGATGCAACAGTTCAGGACCGACAGCTCATAAGAGAGTTTGTCAAATGTTCAAAGGTGCTTGTGATACAGTAGTTGCATAACAAGCTGGGCTACAAAGCACAGTCTCATTTTTAATGCTTATATAAAATTATCTTTTTGTATGGGAACAATAATATACGGTCACATGAAGTGTTTTAATCCTGTTCATTATATATAGTTTTTATGTATAAATAATAAATAAGGAGTGTCCTTCCTCCTGCATAAAATCTAATCTGGGATCAATCTCCAACCTGTGCCACAAAACAACATGACCTGCCAGGTGAGACAACTCAGGTGGTAAACAGTCAGCTCTCAGTTTGTAAGAGGAAAACTTCAATGCCTTCATCTTGCAGGAACTGCTGACACACTCCAGCCACATGAGGTCTAGCATTGTCCTGCATTAGGAGGAACCCAGGGCCAACCGCACCAGCATATGGTCTCACAAGGGGTCTGAAGATCTCATCTCGGTACCTAATGGCAGTCATGCTACCTCTGGCGAGCACATGGAGGGCTGTGTGGCCCTCCAAAGAAATGCCACCCCACACCATTACTGACCCACTGCCAAACCGGTCATGCTGAAGGATGTTGCAGGCAGCAGATCGCTCCCCAGACTCTGTCACTTCTGTCACATGTGCTCAGTGTGAACCTGCTTTCATCTGTGAAGAGCACAGGGTGCCAGTGGCAAATTTGCCAATCCTGGTGTTCTCTGGCAAATGCCAAGCATCCTGCACGGTGTTGGGCTGTGAGCATAACCCCCATCTGTGGACATCGGGCCCTCATACCATCCTCACTGAGTCGGTTTCTAACCGTTTGTGCAGACACATGCACATTTGCGGCCTGCTGGAGGTCATTTAGCAGGGCTCTGGCAGTGCTCCTCCTGTTCCTCCTTGCACAAAGGTGGAGGTAGCTGTCCTGTTGCTGGGTTGTTGCCCTCCTACGGCCTCCTCCACGTCTCCTGGTGTACTGGCCTGTCTCCTGGTAGCACCTCCAGCCTCCGGACACTACGCTGACAGACACAGCAAACCTTCTTGCCACAGCTCGCATTGATGTGCCGTCCTGGATGAGCTGCACTACCTGAGCCACTTGTGTGGGTTGTAGAGTCCATCTCATGCTACCGCGAGTGTGAAAGCACCACCAACATTCAAAAGTGACCAAAACATCAGCCAGAAAGCATAGGTACTGAGAAGTGGTCTGTGGTCCCCACCTGTAGAACCACTCCTTTATTGAGTGTGTCTTGCTAATTGCCAATAATTTCCACCTGTTGTCTATTCCATTTGCACAACAGCATGTGAAACTGATTGTCAATCAGTGTTGCTTCCTAAGTGGACAGTTTGATTTCACAGAAGTTTGATTTACTTGGAGTTACATTGTGTTGTTTAAGTGTTCCCTTTATTTTTTTTAAGCAGTGTATATACAAAACTGCAGAATGAATCTTCTTGTTGATATTTGCCGCTATTGAACATTATTTACTCTGTGAGTATGTGTAAGGTCATTGAGCCTGATGGAACTGGATGTGGTTTGTAGCACAGGTTGTTATGCAAACACCCTGCCACAAGCACCTTTGAACAGACAATATTATTAGACAGTGTTATATATGATATTTATGAACTTTGTCATGACTTGTCTATTCTGATCCTCTACATAACAAAAGATGCAATGAAGCGTGAACGGGTTTATAAAGCCACAAACATGCAACAAAGAATGTACAGATCTAATGAAATGGTTGTTAGTTTTCAGTGATTGTCCAGTAATTAATTGAAGGACAAGATAAAAATTTTACTTGATGATGAAAAGTTTATTGTTCCCCAGAATTAATTTCATCCCAACTATCCCCCAGAGTTGATAACTATCAGATTTCTTACTGAATTGAATTGAATTGAATTGAACTGCATTTATGTAGCACCAAATCAGTCGCCTCAAGGTGCTTTATATTGTAAGGTAAAGACCCTACAGTAATACAGAGAAAACCCAACAATCAGACAACCCCCTATAAGTACTTGGTGACAATGGGATGGAAAAACTGTCATGGTCCTAGGTTTGTTAACCAGTGTTTTGAGTTTTGTGGACTTTAAAGCTTTATTTATTTTGATAAACATAGTGCTTTTACTTTTTCTTGCATATTTTCAATTTACGAATATTTAATGGCATTCTCAGTTTCTCATGTTTTAGTTTAGTTCCTCCCTCAGTGTTCCTTCCTCTGGTCTCTATGTTAGATTTTCACAGTGTTTCTGCATTCTGTGTTGAGTTCATTCATGTGTCATGCATTGATAAGCTTTCCTCAGTGTGCCTGTCTTCCTGCGTTGTGTCAAGTCTGCATCCTTGTCTCTTTGTTCAGCTGTTTCCTGTTTAACTTTGGTGCTCTTTTGTTGCTCATGTTTTGGTATTTAGTTTAACTTCCCTTGTCTCACTTCCCTGTGATTTGTGTCAGCTGTGTTTCCAACTGTTTCCTCTTTCCTCATTACCCAGTGTGTATATTTTATCTGCGCTTCCCCTTGCCCTTTGTTGAATTGTGTGCTCCTAGTTTCAGATTTTTCTTTTTCTGGGATTATGTTGCTCTGTAACATATCCCCACGTTTTTGTATCTGGAGAGACTCCAGCAATAAAACTGCCATTTGAGTTTATGTTCTGCCTCCTGAGTCTTGCGTTTGGGTCCACATCTTGCCTGCCACACTGCTGTACCTTGACAGAACTCCCTTTTAACAGCAGGAAACCTCCAGCGGAACCCGGTTCAGGGAGGGGCAACCATCTGCTGTTACTGGCTGGCTGGGGTGAGGGGAGGGAGATGGTATACTCCGTTTAATTGGCTAGTAATCTAACAGATTTTAAATATGTGAAAAGCTTTTAAATCCAAAATATTAAATGTTAATAATGTAAACCTGCTGTTGGTACAAAAAATGAATTGCAAGATAAAGCATAATTAATAATTAACATAATTAAAATTGAAATATAAGCTTCTATTTTGGGTTCATACATGTGAACATCTGACTCCAGATGAGTCGGTACCTCAACCGTCACAAACCTCACCGCACGTCACTGCTAAGTGGGGTATCCAGCTGGAATAATAAGCTTGCCACAGGAAGAGATAAGTTGTCACTCATCCATCCATCTATCCATTGTGTAAACACTGGCTTAAACAAGATTTATGGCCAAAAGAAAGTCCGCACACCAAAAGAGCTCCTGGATGAAATTTTAATGCAAAAAGCCTGGAAAAAGTAACGTTTAATTTTTTTGGTTAAGGCTGAAGAAGGGCAGCTGTGTCTGAAAAGTTACTTTTTTTTAGGCTTTTTGTATTAAAATTTCATCCAGGAGCTCTTTTGGTGTGCGGACTTTCTTTTGGCCATTGTTATATTTTTGTTCCTGCACCCTTTTTGACTTTTTTTTCGGATGTGCGTGTTCTCATCACTTTAAACAAGATTTATGACACCAATCAGTAAGTTGTTATTAATATTTTATTACTAATTTTCTTACACATAACATAAACAAAACACTACAGCTTTATTTTATATAAAATACATTTGCATTGGATCACTATCTAGTTTGTAGTTATTGCAGTTAATGAAGGAATATTAAGTGAAAATAACTTGATCACACTGAATCAGATGTGTAGGTAAAGAATTAACAGGTCATTTTTATGGGGGAAACAATCACACAGCAAAGAAAGGCAGATCTAAAAAGAAAAAATTGCAATCTTCTCCTCAAAATCAAAAACTCAGAATATTATTCAGTGAATATAACTTGATCACACTGATTTAAATGTATAGGTAAAGAACTGACAGGTCATTTTTATGGGCAGCAGTTATACAGCAAAGAAAGGTAGATGTTTAAAATAATTACAACCTTCTGCTCAAAATCAAAAACTCTAGCCTTCATGAACATAATTTTGTGCAGTCTTGTCTGTTACACATTGGATTAACTGAAAAGCAACTCAGTGAGATGTTGCATAATTCAGCGAGCCTTGGCATAAACCTTGAAGGGTTCAGGAACACGTGTAGTTCCAGTAATTCCCTCTGTGCTCAGCTCTACTCCATCAGGAACAGAGAAAGTGAACTTCTGCAGAAGGCCCACAAAGAACAGGAACAGCTCCATCTTGGCGAGGCTTTCACCAAGACACACACGTTTCCCTGAGGAGTTCACGAATACACATGTAGGGTTACAAGCTGTGGATAATTGGGGTTTTTTTTCTTGGTCAAATTGTGGTGGAAAAAAACATGTCATTGTGAGCTGTACCTGCAGAGAAAGGTAGGAAAGCTTCTCTTTTCACAAACTTTCCATTGGCATCTAGGAAGTGTCCTGGGTTGAAGGTGTCTGGAGTCTCCCATTCAGTCTTGTCAAACAGCACAGATGTGAGGATGGGCAACACACTGGTACCCTTGAAAAAACAAGATGGACATTATAACAACAAGATGCACTTCAGCAAGAAAACCTGACAAAACAAACATCCAACTCTTAAAGTAGCTGTGCACCACATGCACCTTGGGTATGTAGTAACCGTCCAGGGTTGTATCCTTGGCAGCAATCCTGAGTCCATTGAGAGGAACAATATTTCCCATTCTCTGAATCTCGTGGATGACAGCATCAGTGTACGGCAGATTTGGTCTGTCAGCCATGGAGGGTTGGCGGGTCTGTCCAATCACGCTGTCTATCTCTGCCTGGACTTTCTCTGTGAAAGGGAATTAAAGGACTTCAGCTTTAACTGTGGGCAGATTTTTCTTTTCCCAAACTGAGGTATATTTTCTTTCTTAGATTTCTTCTCCTTGATCTGCATGTCTTTAAATTCACACACAATGTGATTAAAAAAGCCCAAACTTTTTAAAGACTTTGTCATAGCGGGCAGTGTGACAGGCAGAGATGGACCCAATTGCCGAACTCTGTAAACCGACATAACTTAAAAGGTATTTATTGAGTAACAAAACTAATATACAAAAATCCTCTCGGGAGCCAGGCAAGGAGCATAATCCAAGACGAGACATGAACACGCAAATACTCCACCAAGATATAACCAATGACGCAATAAAGAACTGACTAGAACACAGACGCACAGCCCAGGACCATGACAGACATTCCCTCACGATCAGCCCAAGCTTTCTATGGAGCCCTCAAGTCATATAAGATGATGATTTTTATTTTGCAATTTTTGTATTTTGTTATTTAATTTACTAACTTTTATTTTTGGCAGTTGACATGTCCAACAATTTGTGGATGGTTTGTCATATTGCAATTCATTTTGTAATTATTAAATGAGATTTACATTAATAACTTAACATGTAAAGTTATTAACAACTTTTAACAATTTTTAACAACATAATGTTGTTTAGTAACTGTTAGATTGCCTCATAATCTAACAATTGTTAGGTTTTTGCCTTTAGTTCAATGTTAATTCAAAGTATATCCTCTCAGAGCTGCTAGCAATGTGTCCAGGATATTTTAAAGCTCCTTGTAAGGCCCAGTACGTCACCCACCCTGGATATCAGGATGTCTGATAAGGAAAGTCAGAGCCCACATTAAAGTGGTGGCGGTTGTTTCTGTTCCAGCCAAGAAAAGATCAGCAGAGCACATGACCAGGTTGGTCTCAGTGAAGCCCAGGTCAGATTCTTTGAACTGTTCAAACATAAGGAAAAACCACATTTACAAATAAATATTAACTTGATAGAAAAAACTTGTAGAGTGCCATATGTGCAATACAATCTCCACATACATTCTCCATTTTGATGAGGAAAGCATCGATGTAGTCTCGAGGATTGCTGTGGTCCAGGTCCTTCTTGTGTCGGTTTAGCTCCTGCGTGATGAAGTCTTTGACTTTGTTGAAATGGCTGAACAGTTTGTTATGATGACCTGGCAAATGCTTCATCAGTCCAGGGAATGATTCATAGAGCTTGTTGGAATAAAACAAGTGATAAGAGGCTGTTTTATTCAAAGTATCACACCAACAATCTAGTGGTGACAGAAGACAAATCCCCACACTGGCACCACAGTACTTTTTCCCTCTGTCATGTTCTGAACGAAGTCAATTATTTAGACTTACCGTACCCCATATGGAGCCCTCCAGCTGCAGAATCTCAGACAAATACTTCAGCATGAGCTGGAAATTGTGGTCACTGTAGTCAAACCTTTTCCCCATCACCAGCTGGCAAATTATATTAGACACAGCATTGTTGAAGAGCCCTGCTGGGCTAAAAAGTTTACCTGAAGAAGAAGAGACAACTGTTAAAAAGGTTAAAGGTTACTCTTGGCTGTTGCCACTGTTCGTGCAGGATTGTGCATTTACAGTGTATCACAAATGTGAGTACCCCCCTCACATTTCTGCAGATATTTAAGTATATCTTTTCATGGGACAACACTGACACAATGAAAAGTAGTCTGTGTGCAGCTTATATAACAGTGTAAATTTATTCTTCCCTCAAAATAACTCAATATAAAGCCATTAATGTCTAAACCAGCAACAACAAAAGTGAGTACACGCCTAAGAGACTACACCCGTAAATGACCAAATTGAGCACTGCTTGTCATTTCCCCTCCAAATGTCATGTGACTCGTTAGTGTTACTAAGTCTCAGGTGTGCATAGGGAGCAGGTGTGTTCCGTTTTGTAGTACAGCTCTCACACTCTCTCATACTGGTCACTGAAAGTTCCAACATGGCACCTCATGGCAAAGAACTTTCTGAGGATCTTAAAAGATGAATTGTTGCGCTACATTAAGATGGCCAAGGCTACAAGAAGATTGCCAACACCCTGAAACTGAGCTGCAGCACAGTGGCCAAGATCATCCAGCGTTTTAAAAGAGCAGGGTCCACTCAGAACAGACCTCGCGTTGGTCGTCCAAAGAAGCTGAGTGCACGTGCTCAGCGTCACATCCAAATGCTGTCTCTGAAAGATAGACGCAGGAGTGCTGTTAGCATTGCTGCAGAGATTGAAGAGGTGGGGGGTCAGCCTGTCAGTGCTCAGACCATACGCCGCACACTACATCAAATTGGTCACATGAACTCCAATATGTACTGTGAAACAATGAAGCAGAGCATGATCCCCTCCCTCTGGAAACTGGGTCGCAGGGCAGTGTTCCAGCATGATAATGACCCCAAACACACCTCTAAGACAACCACTGCTTTATTGAAGAGGCTGAGGGGAAAGGTGATGGACTGGCCAAGCATGTCTCCAGACCTAAACCCAATAGAACATCTTTGGGGCATCCTCAAGCAGAAGGTGGAGGAGCGTAAAGTCTCGAATATCTGTCAGCTCCGTGATGTCATCATGGAGGAGTGGAAAAGCATTCCAGTGGCAACCTGTGAAGCTCTGCTAAACTCCATGCTCAGGAGAGTTAAGGCAGTTCTGGAAAATAATGGTGGCCACACAAAATATTAACACTTCAGGAACTTTCACTAAGGAGTGTACTCACTTTTATTGCTGCTGGTTTAGACATTAATGGCTGTATATTGAGTTATTTAGAGGGAAGAATAAATTTACACTGTTATATAAGCTGCACACAGACTACTTTTCATTGTGTCAAAGTGTCATTTTGTCAGTGTTGTCCCATGAAAAGATATACTTAAATATCTGTACTTACTTTTGTGATACACTATATGTTCCACTTAATGTAAAGGACCTTTCTCCTGCTCCATCTCCTCCTGCAGGTATCGGATCTCCTCACAGATACACTGTTCCATGCGGTTTTTGCCCAGGCCAAAGTTTCGTAAGGTAGACAAAGCAAAGCGACGTTGTGCTTTCCATTGTCCACCATTACTTGCAAACAGACCATCTAAATACAAACATGCAGATTCAGAAGTTAACAAGTTATGGAAAATAATATCAGTACTGAATGGGACAGTGAACAGAGGGTGACTTTAAAACCTGAGGTTCCTGAGTAAAACCTGTCGGCCATGGGACTGTATGGTCGATCCACAAAGTTGTCAGCTTGTGTCACCAGAGCTTCCTTCACCATTTTGTGTCCAGAGACAATTACCATTTTACTCCTGCCGAAGCAGAAACTGTACACATTCCCGTAGATTTCAGCCAGCTGCAGACAACACAACAAAAGTATGAAGGATATATCACAATACGTATAATTAAACTCCTGAAATCCACAATTTTTGAGATTTTTTTTTTGTATGACTGTAATTGGACAGAGGGTGGACTGTTAAGTTTTGTGGTAAAGCTATCACTATAAGTGGAAGGCACAGACATACAGTACCAGTCAAAAATTTGGAAACTTTTGACTGGTACTGTACTCTCTCTCTCGTCTCTCTCTCTCTGTCTCTTCAATTTTTTCCTTGTACAAATCTATGACTATAGAAACAAATTATCCATCCATTTTCCCACGCTTATCTGGATCGGGGTTGCGGGGAGCAGCAGCCTAAGCAGAGAAGACTAGACCTCCCTCTCCCCAGCCAACTCCTCCAGCTATTCCGGGGACACACCAAGGCATTCCCAGGCCATCTGAGAGATGTAATCTCTCCAGTGTTTCACGGGTCTGCCCCGGGGCCTCCTCCTGGTAAGACACGCCCGGAGCACCTCAACCAAGAGGCGCCCAGGAGGGACCCTAGGCAGATGCCTGAACCACCTCAAATGGCTCCTTTTGGTGTGGAGGAGCAGCGGCTCTACTCTGAGTCCCACCTGAATGACTGCCCTCTTCACCCTCTCTCTAAGATAGAGGCCAGCCATCCTTCGAAAGAGATTAATTCTTCTATTTGTAGTATGTAGTATGTTCTTTCTGTCACTACATAAAACTTATGACCATAGGTGAGGATAGGGAGGTAGACTGACAGATTTGGTTTTTATTTTTTTAACCCTTCAGTGTCTCTAATTTACCATCTTTGCTATAAGTCCTGTCATAGAAAACACAAAACAAAACAAAGACAAAGGCACTCTTTACAATGTTTCTTTTTAAAAACGTGAACAAATTAAAAAAAAATGCTGAAGCATTTTTTTTTGTTGTTCTTTGGTAAGATTATAGTTGTTCACATAATGTTCAACAATTTTGCAACAATTTTATGCATATAGTGCCAAATCACAACAAACAGTCACCTCAAGGAATTTTATATTTTAAAGTAAAGAGCCCACAATAATTACAGAGAAAACCCAACAATCAAAATGACAAGCATTTGGTGACAGTGGGAAGGAAAAACTCTCTTTTAACAGGACAAAACCTCCAGCAGAATCAGGCAGGACACCCATTTTATGGACCAACACTCGAACTAATTACACATCTGAATACCTAGAATAGAATAGATTTAACAGAAAAAACACAACTTGGCAAAATAAGTTTGAAAACAAATCATTGTAAAATTGCAAACAAAAAAGTTATTTAGGATTAATGTATAACTTTCTGTCTTTGATCCTTAATAAGCAGTAG
Source organism: Pterophyllum scalare (assembly GCA_024447675.2). Classification (NCBI taxonomy): domain Eukaryota; kingdom Metazoa; phylum Chordata; class Actinopteri; order Cichliformes; family Cichlidae; genus Pterophyllum; species Pterophyllum scalare. Next base: position 37,904 of record JAMQGT020002255.1, on the reverse strand, counting down.
ATTACAGTGCAGCCTTCATGTGTACTTTCCCAGAAAAGTAACGCTGCTGCAACACAGACATCAAATGATAGCAGCCTAGGCCTATTTGGTCGCAATGCATGAAAAAGTATAAGGCTTGGTCATTTTTATTTATTATTCTATAACAACAATTAGTTTTCTTAGATAATCTGTACATTCACTCGATGCTGGTTGAAGAGTTGAAGTATTCTCTCCTTCCTGTTTCCGTTAAAAAACAAAAAAAAACTGCTGCAGTGCAACAAGTACAACATGAAAATCTTAGTTTCAGTCTGCCTGCATTGCTCTGACACCAGCACATGAGTATACATGCAAACAAGAAAGCAATACTAAATTACACTCTTCACTTAAACCCCTTAAGATTACAAGCCTGAAGCAGTACCTTGGTAAAATAAATATACGGGTGTTTCTTGTCCACAAGCTGGAGATTCCCAAGAATGGGTAAAGCAAAGGGTCCTGGTGGAAAATTTCTTGGATTCCTGTTTTTGAGGTAGTATGTGATCAGAAGGAACAACAAAATAGAGAGTAAAACCCCCTCATTGCTCAGCAAAAAGGTGGAAAACCACATGGTTGGAGGGAGAGAAAACACAGCAGCTGGATGTCTGTGCTCTGGAGATGTGTTTCTTCCTCACAAAAGTGGGTAATTTATATTCTTCTGATGCAACAGTTCAGGACCGACAGCACATAAGAGAGTTTGTCAAATGTTCAAAGGTGCTTGTGATACAGTAGTTGCATAACAAGCTGGGCTACAAAGCACAGTCTCATTTTTAATGCTTATATAAAATTATTTTTTTGTATGGGAACAATAATATACAGTTACATGAAGTGTTTTAATCCTGTTCATTATATATAGTTTTTATGTATAAATAATAAATAAGGAGTGACCTTCCTCCTGCATAAAATCTAATCTGGGATCAAACTCCAACCTGTGCCACAAAACAACATGACCTGCCAGGTGAGACAACTCAGGTGGTAAACAGTCAGCTCTCAGTTTGTAAGAGGAAAACTTCCTATCACTTGAAGCAATGCTGTGTGATGGCATGTGACCCACATAAAAAATATTCAAAAAGAGAAAGGAAAATTGTGTTTGAGTTTAATTCTTTGTTTTGCTTAATTTTTGTCATCTCAGAGTGTTTTCATTTTATCACTTTTTCATGCTGAGAGTGATAGATCTTATTTTCATGCTCCTAAGCTGCTCATTACAAAACAAACAACAAAAACAAAGGCAACAATAACTTTTACCAACCAGAACACAAGAAAGATTTGTGTGTGTGTGTGTGTGTTTGTGTGTGTGTAAGAGAGATTATTTTTTAAATTTTATTTTTAATTGTTTTTACAAGCAATGGGATCCTGTGTGCACTCTTGAGTTCATAACTGAACATATCTGCACCCTCTAAGAGACTTTGGGGTCTGTTGATAGGACAGTGGGCAGTGGCAGGCTGTAGGCTGCCCACACAGTTAGACATTAGGAAATGCTTTTTCTTTTGGCTGAACAAAAATGAAAATGATTTTTTTCTTTTGGTCAACCCTGCCCATAGATTGAGCCAGTCTCTAAGTTCATTTGTGTGATTGATGCTTTCAAATACCACAATTTTCCAGCTACTCATATATATACAAAACTGCAGAATGAATCTCCTTGTTGATATTTGCCGCTATTGAACATTATTTACTCTGTGAGTATGTGTAAGGTCATTGAGCCTGATGGAACTGGATGTGGTTTGTAGCACAGGTTGTTATGCAAACACCCTACCACAAGCACCTTTGAACAGACAGTATAATTAGACAGTGTTATATATGATATTTATGAACTTTGTCACGACTTGTCTATCGTGATCCTCTGCATAACAAAAGATGCAATGAAGCGTGAACAGGCTTATAAAACCACAAACATGCAACAAAGAATGTACAGATCTAATGAAATGGTTGTTAGTTTTTAGTTATTGTCCAGTAATTAATTGGAGGACAAATTTTACTTGATGATGAAAAGTTTATTGTTCCCTAGAATTAATTTCATCCCAACTATCCCCAGAGTTGATAACTATCAGATTTCTCACTGAATTGAATTGAATTGGTCCTAGGTTTGTTAACCAGTGTTTTGAGTTTTGTGGACTTTGAAGCTTTATTTATTTTGATAAACATAGTGCTTTTACTTTTTCTTGCATATTTTCAATTTAAGAATATTTAATGGCATTCTCAGTTTCTCATGTTTTAGTTTAGTTCCTCCCTCAGCGTTCCTTCCTCTGGTCTCTATGTTAGATTTTCACAGTGTTTCTGCATTCTGTGTTGAGTTCATTCATGTGTCATGCATTGATAAGCTTTCCTCAGTGTGCCTGTCTTCCTGCGTTGTGTCAAGTCTGCATTCTTGTCTCTTTGTTCAGCTGTTTCCTGTTTAACTTTGGTGCTCTTTTGTTGCTCATGTTTTGGTATTTAGTTTAACTTCCCTTGTCTCACTTCCCTGTGATTTGTGTCAGCTGTGTTTCCAACTGTTTCCTTTTTCCTCATTACCCAGCGTGTATATTTTGTCTGCGCTTCCCTTGCCCTTTGTTGAATTGTGTGCTCCTAGTTTCAGATTTTCCTTGTTCCTTGGATTATGTTGCTCTGTAACATATCCCCACGTTTTTGTATCTGGAGAGAGTCCAGCAATAAAACTGCCATTTGAGTTTATGTTCTGCCTCCTGAGTCTTGCATCTGGGTCCACATCTTGCCTGCCACACTGCTGTACCTTGACAAGAACTCTCTTTTAACAGCAGGAAACCTCCAGCAGAACCCGGTTCAGGGAGGGGCAACCATCTGCTGTTACTGGCTGGCTGGGGGTGAGGGGAGGGAGATAGTATACTCCGTTTAATTGGCTAGTAATCTAACAGATTTTAAATATGTGAAAAGTTTTTAAATCCAAAATATTAAATGTTAATAATGTAAACCTGCTGTTGGTACAAAAAATTAATATAATGAACAGGAAGCCAATGGAGATTGAACAAAATAGGCGTAATATGTTTACGTCTAGGGGTGTTAGTTATGAGATGAGCAGCAGCATTTTGGACAAGCTGGCGAACTGCCGAACACCAACATAAAGGCTGTTGCAATAGTCAAGTCTGTAACTAATGAGAGCGTGAATTACTCTCTCTAAATCAGTATGGTCTACAAAAGATTTGACTTTAGCCAGTAGACGCAAATAATAAAAACTAGTCTGGACTACAGAATTAATCCGTTTGTCAAAATTGAATTCCTGGTCAAATAATACCCCAAGATTTCTAACTGTAGAGTTTAACTTAAAGGGCAAAACACTGATGTCTATGGCACCGGCATCACCAAATAAAATACACTCAGTTTTTTGATGATTTAAAAACAAAATGTTATCACATAGCCATTTTTAAAATCAGTTATACAATCAATAAAAGATAAAATTGGATTAGCCATATGTGGTTTAAGAGCCAGGTAAATTTGTATATCATCCGCATAACAGTGAAAAGATACTTTATGCGCTGATATAACTTTCCCCAATGGCAGCATATATATGGAAAATAAAAGCAGGCCAAGGATAGAACCCTGAGGAACTCCACATAAAAGACGTGCATACGAAGAAGATACATTATTAATTATAACAGAAAACGTTCTGTCTTTTAAGTAAGAAGTGAACCACTTCAAGGCGGAACCACGAACACCGACAAAGTGCTCCAGTCGAGACAGAAGAATGGAATGATCCACCGTATCAAAGGCTGCTGTAAGATCCAGCAGAACCAAAATAACAGGGCATCTCAACAGACATAGCAATATCATTATGAATCTTCAACAAGGCAGTCTCAGTACTGTGCCTAGATCTAAAGCCTGACTGGAATTTTTCAAAAATATCATTTGATTCTAAGAAGGCCTGTAATTGCTGTGAGACAATTTTCTCTAAAATTTTTGAAAGATAAGATAAGTGAGAAATTGGTCTAAAATGAGATAAAACTGAAGAATCTAAGTGAGGCTTTTTAAGAAGGGGCCTCACAATAGTGTGTTTAAAGATCCTAGGCACAGTCCCTGTGCTAAGACACGAGTTTATAAAAGTCACAAGTACAGGACCAACAGTATCAAAAACTTCCTTCATTAACTTAAACAGAAGGCAGTCAAGAGGACAATTTGCAGGTCTCAAATGGAAAATCAAATTATTTAAAAAAAGAGTAGGACACTGGCTCAAACTGCTCAAGGACAGCCAAAGCAGGACTAACAGCTAAATTATAGCTATCAGGCACAACAGAAGAGTGTCTCACAGAAGTCACCTTTTTGATAAAACGTGAGAGGAAGTTATTGCACACTGAGACTGATGCCTCAAGTGAAGCTGAAGTTGGAGGATTAAGAAGAAAATCAATTGTATGAAATAATACCCTCGATGAGTGATTACTAGTGTAAATAAGATTGGGCAGGAATTGACACTTTGCTTCCCTAACTGACCTCTGATATTGAGCAAAACTGTTTCTAAGAATTTCCAATGATACTCGTAATTTATCTTTCCTCCATTTACGTTCAGCTTTACGGCATTGTCTCCTGAGTGCGCGAGTATTATCATTTAACCAAGGCTCAGCTCTGTGTCTAACAGGTTTAAAAGTACTGGGAGCAACAGAGTCCAAGATTGTGCTACACGTGTCATAAAAAGATTCAATAAAGCTGTCAGGACAAACTGAAGTACTTGGTGTATCCAAGATAGGTAGCTGAGAGTTCATGAAAGCAGTAGCAAAGTGCCCAGCTGTAGAAGGGGACAAAAAATGACAATAGCATTCTGCCATCAATGGTCTATCTCTTAGGAGAGGGACATCAGGAATAAAGATAACAGGGAAATGGTCTGAGATAGCAGTCTTAGATATTTCACAACGAGAAATGGACAACCCATGAGAAATAACAAGGTCCAGGGTGTGTCCAAGATTAACTGACTGAGTTAAATTATAAGAAGTCAGAAGACTTAAAAATTCAGAAGCCAAACAATCAGAGGGACAGCAAATGTGAATATTAAAATCTCCACAGATTAAAGAATAGTTATAATTAACAGTGATGTCTGCAAAAAAAATCAGAAAATTGCTGTAAGAATTCCTTATTATATTTAGGAGGACGGTAGACAGCAGCACATAATACTGGGCAACCAAATTCAGCGAGAAACAGCTGCAGTTCAAAAGAAGAGTCTGCATTTAAACTTGTCACTGTAGATTGTAGTAGAAGATTGTCGTGAGTGCGGCTCCGTCTACAAATCTTCACATGTCGACGGCAGGGAATAATGCCAACATCAGAAGACACCGGTTGAAGCCAGCAATAACAAAACTCCATAGGGCACTGCACGTCGTAGTAGCAGAATGGCCAAGGAGTCCTAGGGGAAAAAAGTCACAGAGCAGTCCAAAAACTGCACCAGGTGGGCTCATAGCTTCACCAGCCGACCGCTTCTCTTACCCCATCTTCTGTGGCGGTGAGTAGCACTAGGCAAGATGGTGGGAGAACGCCGCAGGTAAGGAGGAATAGAAAACTGAGGAGGTAGCTGTAAATTCAATTGTCCATTCATATCATATAGGATATTTAAAAGGGCTTGACGATCATACACATGTAGCAGTGAAACGGATCTAAAAACAATGCACCAAATAAAAGAACTAACAACAGATAGAGAGAGCGATAGACGGCCGGCCACACACACAACGGTGCCATGAGTTGTCATTCATCCATCCATCTATCCATTGTTTAAACACTGGCTTAAACAAGATTTATGGCCAAAAGAAAGTCCGCACACCAAAAGAGCTCCCGGATGAAATTTTAATACAAAAAGCCTAGAAAAAGTAACTTTTTGGACACAGCTGCCCTCCTTCAGCCTTAACCAAAAAATGAAAAGTTACCTCTTCTAGGCTTTTTGTATTAAAATTTCATCCAGGAGCTCTTTTGGTGTGCAGACTTTCTTTTGGCCATTGTTATATTTTTGTTCCTGCACCCTTTTTGACTTTTTTCGGATGTGCGTGTTCTCATCACTTTAAACAAGATTTATGACATGAATCAGTAAGTTGTTATTAATATTTTATTACTAATTTTCTTACACATAACAAACAAAACATTAGTTTTATATAAAATACACTTGCAGTGGATCTCTATCTAGTTTGTAGTTATTGCAGTTAATGAAGGAATATTAATAACTTGATCACACTGAATCAGATGTGTAGGTAAAGAATTAACAGGTCATTTTTATGGGGAAACAATCACACAGCAAAGAAAGGCAGATCTAAAAAATAAAAAATTACAACCTTCTCCTCAAAATCAAAAACTCTAGCCTTCATGTAAAAATTTTTGCTCAGTGTTGTCTGTTACATATGGATTAAATGAAAAGCAACTCAGTGAGATGTTGCATAAATCAGCGAGCCTTGGCATAAACCTGGAAGGGTTCAGGAACACGTGTACCTCCAGCAATTCCCTCTGTGCTCAGCTCTACTCCATCAGGAACAGAGAAAGTGAACTTCTGCAGAAGGCCCACAAAAAACAGGAACAACTCCATTTTGGCGAGGCTTTCACCAAGACACACACGTTTCCCTGAGGAGTTCACAAATACACATGTAGGGTTACAAGCTGTGGATGATTGGGGGATTTTTTCTTGGTCAAAAACATGTGTAGCCGGGTGGAAAAATGGGGTGATGACGTTTTTCCTTTTTTTGGCCACTAGTGGGCAATGTGGGTTTTCCCGGGGACTTTCTTGGGGTTGTGAAGGTCGTAGTAGAAGGGGGAGGGAGACTATAAGTACTTCCGTGGGAAGTAGTTTTTTGGTTTTGATTGTTATAGATGTGTTTACGAAGTTCACACAGGCTTTTCCTACATGTGATCAGAGGGCTAATACGACAGATAAGATACTGCTGTTCTTGAAGTATGGTGTGTCGGAGAGGTTACATTCGGATCAGGCTAGGAATTTTGAGAGTGAAGTGGTCCATGAATTGTGCAAATTATATGGTATCAAGAAAACGCGTACTACACCTCACCATCCACAGGGGGAATGCACAATGTGAGTGTTTTAATAGGACCCTGCATGATCTGTTGCGTACCCTTCCTCCGGAGAAGAAATGGCGCTGGCCTGAGTATTTACCTGAATTGGTTTATGCTTATAATGTGACACCTCATGCTACTACGGTTTATTCCCCTCATTATCTTTTGTTTGGTGTGCACCCACACCTTCCCATAGACGCTTTGTTGGGTCGGGAGCAAAGCCCGTCGGAGTCAAAGATCAACTGCAGGAGTTCACTCTAATCCGTATCACCTTCCTAGGTCACTGTGTAGTGCTATCTCAATTAGTCCTGAGGTGTTTTCCCAGTTGCTGACGAGTGTGGGTGTTGGTTTCTTTAGAGAAGCCATGAGTGAAGTTAAGAGCGTGAGTTAAGTCACAGGGGACGTTGACTTTTTAGCAGGGGAGAGTGTAGCCGGGCGGCAAAATGGGGTGAGGATGTTTTTCCTTTTTTGGCCACTAGTGGGCAATGTGGGTTTCCCGGGTACTTTCTTGGGGTTGTGAAGGTGTAGTAGAAGGGGGAGGGAGACTATAAGTATTTCCGAGGGAAGTAGTTTTTTGGTTTTCCACTCTGCCCATCTAAGTTTAAGCAGAAGGCCACACCTGAGGTTTCTGGGGAAGCCTTTTGGAGGTAAAGTTACCTGTGTTATGGCAACTGTTTACATGAAGCTTAGGTCAGGTGTGTCCTGTTTGAGTAAGTGTGTCAATTCTTTTGGGGTATTTGGTTTGGCCATTTTTCCAGGCTGGTTGGTGAGATAAAAGGTTAGATGACTTTGCAGGCCTGAAGGGTTGTGGACCATGTGCTTTTGCTACCGTTTATGGTATTTCTTTTTGGTTACTTTTTTCCTTGTTTTCATGTTTCTTTTCATTGATTTTTTTTGATCAAACTGTTTTTTGTTTCTTGTAGATTTGATGATTATTTTCAGGTGCGCATTTGCGGGGAGGTCCGCAACAGTGCACCTGGGGTTAGTATTGTGTACATTTGATTTTGTTAATGTGTATTATTTTGGGGATTCTTTTGTCATTGATGTTTTTGTTAATACAGGAAACTAGACCATTGCAGTTGTTAGTGTACTCAATCACAGGTTATTTCTTATGGGTTTAAATGGTTGTTTTTAAAAGTATTTGTTCAGAATAAAGAGCTTTATTTTATGATATGTGTTTTGTCTTGAGCTCTTTGGCCCAACACCACATTTTGGTACCAGGAATGGGGTCTCTGCCAAAATTGAGCTCTTTGAGGCTAGTGATTGAGTCCACTAATAGCTGTAGCAGCGGCCGTCATTGAGAATGGAGCGCAGACCGAGGGTTCTCCTTCGAGGGAAGAGCTGGATTTGGGAGTTTCTTCAGGATGTCCCCTTGGATGGTGGATGGTGACCGCAGAAATCATGCTCGACCAGGGTGACTCTAGAAGGGAGCTCTCGGATTTTTGGGACAGTGCCCAGGTGTTTACCCATTTCAGAGGGGGACTGTGGACAAGAAAGTGTTTCGGAGGAAGAACTTGACATGGACTCTTATTGCAGACTATGCAAACTAAGTTGTCTGAATTAAATCTCAAGCATGATCAAGCCATGGCTCAGATTTCCGCCCTAAGTGGTGGCATGAACAGGTCTTATGTTTATCTGCCTAGGGAACGGCAAATCACTCCATTTAGTGGGGACAATAATGTTGATGGTCGTTCCGTAGATGAATTTCTTGATGAAATAAATTGCACTGTTCGAGTCCTGGGTTTGAGTAACCCAGAACAAACTTCAACCTTCTTAGAGGTCCGGCACTGGAAAAAGTAAGGTTACGTTTTGACAGTGAAAGAGATAATGCTGCAGGGCTATTTAACATCTTGCAAGAAGCCTATGGTGAGAGACGCAGTACTGCTCAATTGCTGCACAGGTTTTATGGTCGTTACCAACTGGAGGGAGAAGTTTTTTTGATTATTCTCATGCTCTATCCCAGATTCTTCGTGCAGCGTTGAAACAAAGGCCTGATGCAGTGACTAATGCAGCATTAGCAATTAGAGATCAGTTTGTAGAGGGGATTAGAGAGCCAGCGTTGCGAAGGAAACTTCATAAGATGGTTCGGGAAAGGGAACATTGCACATTGTTTGAGGTGCGACAGGAGGCAATTGCCTGGTGTCAAGACCTACCCCCTAACACAAATGCTGTCAAGAGGAGAAACGTCACCTGATAGCGTGTCAGTAGGTCCAGCTCAAGGCCAGTCTTCTAGACTCGATGACATGTTGAGAGTTGTCTCTGAGCAAGGTAAAGCTATCATTGAGTTAACTAATGTTGGAAAAGACAGTTTGATGGTCAGGGAAAAGCCATCTGGGGTCTCACGGCCTAGACGAAGGCCACAGTTCACTGAGGATGGGTGTCCCATATGTTTTCGATGCAAAGGGATTGGTCACATTGCTAGGGAGTGTCGACAGCATACATCAAGAGTTCAGTCTATTACCCAAAGTACACCTAGGGAATCATTCAGCCAGGGAAACTGACTCCCTCAGTTGTGGAGAGCCAAGCAACTGGAGGGGTAAACAGCAGCTCAAAAACCCTGATGCGTGAGAGATTTTTTGAAAAAGCAGTTGGTAAATCCCCCGAGGTTGAGGTGGAAGTGGGGGGAGTTAAAGCCAAGACTTTGCTAGACACTGGGAGCCAGGTTAGTACTATCTCTGAGTCATTCTTTAAGAGATACTTAGAAAGGAAGAATCTTAATATGACCTCAACGGCTACGTGGCTAAGATTGACAGCAGCCAACTCCTTGCCAATTCCCTATATTGGGTATATAGAGCTGGATGTCAAGGCCCTGGGGTTTACTATACCTGAGTGCGGGTTTTTGGTGGTTCAGGACCCTGGTCCTACCTTTTTAATGCAGGAACAAGTTTTGAGTGTGTCTGAACCGGGTAAATCTTGCCCTATTCTTCTTGGTATGAATGTAATAAAAAGATGCATGGAACTTGCAATTGCTAATTTTGATGCAAATCATGTGACCAAATTTGATGTGGTTTGGAGAGAGGCTTTTCAGAAAGTGCAAGTGTGTGACATAGTGGAGGGGACCTCCATAGCAAGAGTGGCTGGGAGAACCACCGTGCATGCTCCAGCAGCTTCTGTTGCCACTGTATATGCTAAAGGTTTAAAGCTGGGCCAAGGTGATCAAGATCTGTTGCTTTTGGAGCCCCCTAATACACCATTACCAACATCACCTTAGTCGAAGCCGGGAAGTCTGTGTTTCCAGTCCAGGTAGTAAATTTCTCCCAAGAAGACTTATGGTTGCCGCCAAGGACTTGGATTTTTGAGTGCAGTTGAATGTGTGGAAGACACACCTGAAGTGTGTTTTAATCGCATCTCTGCTTGTCATGAGGAGGTGTCGATGGCGGGTAATGAAGCTAGAGGGTCGGATGCTAAGATGCGTTCGTGGTTGGAGCAGTTAAATCTGGAAGTTTCCCCTGAAGAGCGGTCTAAATTCATTTCCCTTCTGTCTCAGTTTCCCGATGTGTTTGCATTTCAGGATGAGGATTTGGGTTATGCGGACACGATCAAGCATGAAATAAATCTTGTTGATGATGTCCCAGTAACGCAACCGTATAGACGCATACCCCCTACACAGTATCAGGAGGTTAGAGAACACATAGCTCAACTGCTGAAGAATCAAGGAGAATCAAGGAGAATACGAGTGCTTATGCATCACCTATTGTACTTGTGCGGAAAGCTGATGGTAGTTTGACGTTATGTGTGGACTATAGGAAGTTGAACGCCAAGACAAGGCATGATGCATTTCCTCTGCCTCGGATAGATGAGTGTTTTGATGCTCTGCATGGTGCTGTATCTTTTTCTACCATTGATTTGGCCAGTGGTTACCACCAGGTGGCGGTGCATGAAAAGGACCGGCACAAGACAGCTTTTACAACCCCTAGGGTCTAGGCAGTCATTAGCAGGTGAGCCTCAGCCGGGTGGGGATGATCAGGAGTTGGATGACTGTATATCGATCTGCAACACCATCCAGAGAGGAACCGTTTTGGACCCGGATTTGGTGAGTGCGGGGGTTAAATGTTCCCAGGTTCGGCAGGTTCGGGCTGCGGTCGCAGGGCAGAGTGCTGATTTCAGTATGCAGAGTAACATTCCAAAGAGGAGCTTTGCCAGCTTCAAAGTGCAGACCCCACTATTCATTCGTTTAGGGGATTTTGGGATAGACAAAGAAAACCTACTGTACCTATTATGAAAGAAGAGGTTTGACAAGATCAGTAGTTGTCTTACTTGGGCATTGGGCCAAGATTAGGGAAATTGACAAGTTGTTTTATCGTGTCATTGATGACGTGCATGAGGGGGAATGCAGGCAACTTCTTTTGCCTGTAAGCCTGAAAGAGGTCATTCTTAGGAGTGTCCATGATGATATGGGACATCAAGGTGTGGAGCGTACACAGAGTCTGTTGAGACAAAGATGTTTCTGGGTTGGAATGTATGAGGATGTGGGGAAGTGGATCAAGCAATGTCAGCGGTGTGTGTTGACCAAACTGCCGCAACCAAGGATCCGTGCACCTATGCAGACATTTGTGGCTACTCGACCGCTGGAGGTGATTGCAGTAGATTTGACCCTTTTGGAGCCTGCATCCGATGGTCGTGAGAATGTGTTGATTGTTACAGATGTGCTTGCGAAGTTCACACAGGCTTTTCCTACACGTGACCAGAGGGCTGATATGACAGCTAAGATACTGCTGCGATAGTGGTTCATGAAGTATGGTGGAGAGGTTACATTCAGGTCAGGGTAGGAATTTTGAGAGTGAAGTGGTCCATGAATTGTGCAAATTATATGGTATCAAGAAAACGCGTACTACTCCTCACCATCCACAGGGGAATGTACAATGTGACCGTTTTAATAGGACCCTGCATGATTTATTGCGTACCCTGCCTCCGGAGAAGAAACAGCGTTGGCCTGAGTATTTACCAGAATTGGTTTATGCTTATAATGTGACACCTCATGCTACTACGGGTTATTCACCGTATTATCTTTTGTTTGGTATGCACCCACATCTTCCTATAGACGCTTTGTTGGGTTGGGAGCAAAGATCTGGCAGAGGGCAGGACTGGTTAGCAGTGCATCAGCAACGTCTGAATGATATTCATGCCCGAGTGAGACAGTACATGGAGCAGAAGGCTGCAGAGAGGCGGACTGGAGATCAGGACAAGGTTTACTGTGCCCTGGTAGAAGTGGGTCAGTTAGTTTACCTCCGCGAGTGGCCTCAGGGTAGAAATAAGATAATCAGATGCTTGGGGATCGACTGTGTATAGAGTGGTTGAGGTGCGAGGTAGCATGCATGCAGTGGAGCTGATTGAGGGTGGCCCCACTAAAAGGGTCCACCGGACTCATCTTAGGCCCTGTGTGAGACCTATTCCGACGCCTAGGAGATCAAAGGGGGGTCCTTCCCCATTGCCAGTGTTGGATTCTTGTCCAACTTTGTCTGTTGAACACCCCGATTCAGACCCTGAATATGTGGTTGTGGAAGAAATTTCATATCCCAGTTTGCACCATAGCAGTGAGAAGGAATTATGATCTGAGTGCATAGTTCCTGTGTCCCAGGACGAGGTGGGGACTACCGCTGTTTCATCTATGTCTGATGCCATTTTACAGACTGGTGATAGTTTTTCAGATGGGGTCGGGGAGTCCGCACCCATTGCCACACCTCGTCCGAGTCAAAGATCAACTGCAGGAGTTCACTCTAATCCGTATCACCTTCCTAGGTCAGTGTGTAGTGCTATCTCAATTATTCCTGAGGTGTTTTCCCAGTTGCTGACGACTGTGGGTGTTTGTTTCTTTAGGGAAGCCATGAGTGAAATTAAGAGCATGAGCTGAGTCACCGGAGACTTTGACTTTTTAGCAGGGGAGAGTGTAGCCGGGTGGCAAAATGGGGTGGGGACGTTTTTTCCTTTTTTTGGCCACTAGTGGGCAATGTGGGTTTTCCTGGGGACTTTCTTGGGATTGTGAAGGTCGTAGTAGAAGGGGGAGGGAGACTATAAGTACTTCTACGGGAAGTAGTTCTTTGGTTTTCCACTCTGCCCATCTAAGTTCAAGCAAAAGGTCACACCTGAGGTTTCTGGGGAAGCCTTTTGGAGGTAAAGTTACCTGTGTTATGGCAACTGTTCACAGGAAGCTTAGGTCAGGTGCGCCCTGTTTGAGTAAGTGTGTCAATTCTTTTGGGGGTATGGTAATGTTTATTTGGGTTGGCCATGTTCCCAGGCTGGTTGGTGAGACAAAAGGTCAGATGACTTTGCAGGCCTGAAGGGTTGTGGACCATGTGCTTTTGCTACTGTTTATGGTATTTCTTTTTGGTTACTTTTTTTTTCTTGTCTTCATGTTTCTTTTCATTGATTTTTGATTAAACTGTTTTTTGTTTCTTGTAGATTTGATTATTTTCAGGGGCGCATTTGTGGGGAGGTCTCGCAACAGTGCGCCTGGGGTTAGTATTGTGTACATTTGATTTTGTTAATGTATATTATTTTGGGGATTCTTTTGTCATTGGTTTTTTTGTGTTTTTGTTAATACAGGAAACTAGACCATTGCAGTTGTTAGTGCACTCAATCACAGGTTATTTCTTATGGGTTTTAAATGGTTGTTTTTAAAAGTATTTGTTCAGAATAAAGAGCTTTATTTTATGATTTGTGTTTTGTCTTGAGCTCTTTGGCCCGACACCACAATACAGAAAATGATCATGTGGCTAAATAGCTAGACTCATATCAACACTCAGAAAGCTGTTTACAGTAAACAATAGGGTGGTTCTCTTGATTGCTGTCACGTGATTACTTCTTCCGGTGGAAGAGATTCTTGATTCCCTCCTCCACAGACTTGGGCTCATGCATCATGGTCATAGGTTTGTTCTTCAGAGCTGCCTCTCTCATGCTGTGATAAACATACTCATTCTGTTTGAACATCCTCAGCTTCATCTCTGTCTGAATGCACATTGCCTGTGAAGAAATCAGAACAGAAACATCAGCACTGAGTGAGATATTAGTCAGTTTATTTCACATATAAGACAAAAACTTTAGCATTTAAGCTGCAAAATGGAGGTAGGCCAGTAAATAAACAGCATATTAAAGACTTTACACAAGATAACCCTCTACTGATGATAAATTCTTGACATTACATTGCAGTTTATTATTTTTGTCATATCTTGGTCTCCTCTGTGAAAACTCTATTTGTTCCATGAAGCTTATCATAGAAAGGACTTCACCTGTCTAAAGTACCTTTGTAATCAAATGTAGATTATACTTCACACAGTGGAGTCAACAAGCTCCAAGAAACTTTCACAGGCTAAAAAAGGGGCAGATATTGGTGTTAAAACCCCCAACAATAAAGTACCTTTGTAATTTATAATTTGGCAAAACACTAATTAAATTATAGTTATAGGTCTGAAATGTATAATGCATCAAAGAAAAGACTGAAGGGAATTTTAAGAGAGAGGGCAGAGAATGAACAAAGAGAAACAAATCCCCATGTAACATGAAAATATTGTCCTGTTATATCCTGTTAGAACTGGGGTTCAGTGCATTGTCATGTTTTCATGCAGGACTTTGAAGCTCCTCCCACACGTTGCTATACATCAAAGTGCCCTTTTACCTTTCCTTTTTTCTCTTTTTTTTCAGTGAGTGTTACCTAACTTTAGTCTAGTCACTCCGGGCCGCTTTTATCTCTCCCCGCCCATCTTTTGTGAGTCCTGCTGGAAGTAGTGAAGTAGGGAGTTTCCTTAATTTCAACAGCTGAGGTTAAAGATTGATCTGCTGTAGCTTGAGAATATAAAAGAGGCAGATATTCGCCTCTTGCACTACCTTACTGTCACCATGTCTTTCTCTGGAAAATACCAGCTGGATTCTCAGGAGAACTTTGAGCCTTTCATGAAGGCTATTGGTAAGAGTTGTGCAAAACTAATAAGCTTCCTGCAGTGAATGAACTGAAATAACAATTTATCTGACTAATGGTTTCCAAACCTTTTGCCTTTTACTGTAGGCTTGTCTGATGAGCTCATCCAGAAAGGCAAAGATATTAAGAGCGTCTCTGAGATCGAGGAGAATGGTGACACCTTCAAAGTGACGGTTACAACCGGCTCAAATGTCATTGTCAGCGACTTCACCATCGGACAGGAGGCTGAACTACTGTCACCCACTGGAGAAAAAGTGAAGGTAAGCCAGGATATTAAATGTACTCAAATCCACAGTAAACCCAGTGTTGACAATGAGTGACTTAAAAAGCCTGCAACACATTTGGTCTACATAAAATGTCATAACTAACCACTGAGCCTTGGTTTATCATGCTTGTTGAAGGGGGTGGTTCAGCGTGAAGGCAACAAGCTGAAGGCCACCCTGAAGTCCATCCAGTCAGTCACAGAACTGTTGGATGCGAACACACTAGTTACAGTAAGTGGTTTTGTTTTCTTTCACCTTTTAAAAATTCTTCCTCACTGTCTAACTAAACAGTATTTAATGCATTTTGGTTTTCTCCCCTTGCAGACAATGACTATTGGGAACATTGTATACAAGAGGACAAGCAAACGCATGTAACTTTCTACACTTGATAATAAAACACGGGAGGAAAAAAGCAACTGTCTCATGGTTTTCTTTTTCCAAAATTGTTTAAATGTGGTTTTTATTTAAAGTCAGTTCAAGGCTAATGAAGGGGTTTGGTAAATGCGCTAATTTCCACCTGTCTAACTATCTCAGTCTAAAAGTAATATCACTGAAGACTGGACAGTGAACTTGCTGAAGTCTGTGCTCAAGAACTGGTCTAGTTGTTGTGGGTTAACTTCCCTTCATGTAGCTTTAGACTGAACAATCTTTAGTTTCCCAGCTGGTTTAAAAATTAGTGCCAACCAGTTAATTTTGAGGTTTTAGATTCGTTTGGATCCAGTAGGTTTGCTTGCTTTTTTCATAAACCTTAATGAAACAAGTACAAAAAGTAACATAACAACAGTATATGAACAGGTTTACAGTCCAAAAGAGGATAAGCAGAAGAAAATGGATGAATGGAAATAAGAAATTACATAACAACCTTTGGAATCCTTGGAAGGGACTGTACAAGAATTCCTTCTTCACTCAATTTGATTTGAGCAAGTAAATTATTTATTTATTTATTTTTAAAAAGTGCATATTACAGGAAGGAAGTAGGAAAATGAAACATGGGGTAATAGTTTTACATTAGTCAATAACTTTTTATGTATCAAATACTGTTACAGAAATCTTAGGGTATTTGCTGCTTTCTTATTTTTCAGTTGAATAAAAGAAATATAACTGTTGATGTGAGGCAAAAAAGTTTTTCATTTTGAAAAAGCCAAACCCCTAATAAAAATGCTCCTCTTCCAAAGGTGTATTATGAATTGAGTTTCCAAGAATCTGTAAGCACTTCATGGAACAGCAACAGCCCATTGTTGTTCAGTAGTTACTGGCCTTGGATGAGATTGTTGCCCAACTATTTCTGTATAAAAAGAGTCTTGAGTTTAATTTTGCTCACTTCATTTTAGTATTATAATTGTAAAATTTGTTAGGGGCGAGATTGCCACACGTGTTGGCAAGTTTGACCAAATTAAAGATAGTTAAAGCAATTTTCTTACAGGCCATACTTTAATTTTGAGCACACTTTCCTTTCCATGTTAACTATAAATGTCAAATTTTGCAACTTTGCCCAACTTTTCTGTAAAATTTGGTGACGGAGAGAGTTGAAGTATAAAAGGTGACCTATGGCTACTTTCTAGTGAGTATTAGTTCTAAGTCTTAAACACCTTGACTAAGGTAACCTGGAATATTCATGGACCTTGCTTGAATCCAGCTGAATTTTGACACTATACTGTGGTGTTATTGGCTTTGTCAAAAAAAAATGTCTTCAAGAGGTTTTCACATTCAAATTAGTTTAAGTGCTTATATCAAATTTGGTATGTAGCTTGTATCAAGTGATTACCCCAGCATCTGCAAGAGCCTTAGACTTTTTTTTTTTTTTTTAAAAATCAAAGCTATCAAAACATCATTGTACATCTTTATCTGTGAAGCTAAAGATCACTTAGGCTAGCAGCATTTTTTGGTTTTGGCAATGCAAAACTTTGCACTGCTTCTAACACTATGATTCACTCCTGTATTTGGAGTCTGCACCTTCAAAGCAAAGCACACAAGGTTGAAACATCTGTTTAATCAAAAGACACATTTACCTGAAAAATTGTGAGTGATACAGAAAATGATCATGTGGCTAAATAGCTAGACTCATATCAACACTAAACACAACAGTAAACAATAGGGTGGTTCTCTTGATTGCTGTCACGTGATTACTTCTTCCGGTGGAAGAGATTCTTGATTCCCTCCTCCACAGACTTGGGCTCATGCATCATGGTCATAGGTTTGTTCTTCAGAGCTGCCTCTCTCATGCTGTGATAAACATACTCATTCTGTTTGAACATCCTCAGCTCCATCTCTGTCTGAATGCGCATTGCCTGTGAAGAAATCAGAACAGAAACATCAGCACTCACTGTCCGCCCAGAAGTTAGCTAGAGTACGTAAGCAGTAGTCAGAAATGCAAGTTTGTGAAGTAGCCAGTTTAAAGCACAATTTGAGGTAAGGAGGTAGGAGCTGGTGGTTTTTTCTTCTTCTTCTTTTTTTTCTTTTTTTTAGCTAGTATATGCATCATTAAATTAATAGCCAGCATAAGCCAAAATACATACAGCTAATGGCTTGCTTTGCCTATCTGCTGCTTCAATCCAGCATCATGGCAAAGTGCGTGTAATAGAGCTGCCTACCCACTCCAGGAAATCACGTGGATGTCATGTTTTTCCTGTCCTAGGCGTGAAACGCACATGCAACTGAAGTTCAATTCAATTCAATTCAATTTTATTTATATAGCACCAAATCACAACCAATAGTCGCCTCAAGGCGCTTTGTATTGTGGGTAAAGACCCTGCAATAACACGGAGAAAACCCAACAGTCAAAATGACCCCCTATGAGCAAGCACTTGGCGACGGTGGGAAGGAAAAACTCCCTTTTAACAGAAAGAAACCTCCAGCAGAACCAGGCTCAGGGAGGGGCAGTCATCTGCTGCGACCGGTTGGGGCTGAGTGGAGAGAGACAGGACAAAAGACATGCTGTGGAAGAGAGGCAGCGATTAAGATGAAGTTGCAGTAACTTGCGTTACCACCAGAGTGTGATATTTTATTTCAAGCCAGCAAGCTAGATGGCTGATACGTATGTAAAAACAGTCTCCACGCACGTATATTATCATCATCTTTTGTTGTTGTTAAACCATATTTGTAATGTAGTATCATTTAAATGGCTGAAAATCTTGTGAGTTGTTCGCTGGAAATTAAACATTGCACCCTGCTGGTCTTGCAAGTTACTGCAACTTTTTGCAATTTCAGCACGCATGTACATTTCACACCTATGAGCGCGCAAAACGGGTGTGGTGGATAGGTGGCTCTAGTACACGCCTTGCCATGATACCAGGTTGGCTGCTTGGTGCTGGGTTGGTAGCACTTATAACAGAGTGATGAGAGTGACCCAAACAGTAAAAATCACTTTAAATCTGATACTCTGTTCTGATAAAAGAACTGCTCATTATATTTACTTTCTTTTTTTTCTTTGTTCTTTTTTTTTTTTTTTGCATGACAAGGAGTTAGTTATATTGGCTCGTTTGGGCTGCAACTACATCATTCATTGACACCATTTTGAGTGATTTTAAGGTAATGTTTACATCAAGGTCCTTAGTGATGGGATGTGTTGGACCATGGGTAATCATGAGAATGGCGTAGGCCTTGCAGATCATCCCGTGTCCAACTTCTATCTGCCCAGCCTGCCAGTGGGTCACTCCTGCTCTCATGGCAGCCATACCAAGTGCAGCGTTGTTCGGGTGGTACAGCTTCCTGCCAGAGGGACGAGATTTGATTTGTGTTTTGTTATTCACATTTTCATGCTGACAAATAGCTCTTCTGATCAACATTAGATAAATTGTGGTGCTAAATTATGGTCAGGGAAATGCACAGTATTTTCAAGCTCACACGTATCCGTCCACCATTTTGCGGGCGTACTCTGCAGCGTCATCAAAGTACTGCAGGTAAGCTTGCACCTCACTCATTGTGCTCCACATCCTCAGCAGGTAGATATGAGTATCTGCCAGAATTGGCTCTGTCTTCTCAATGGACTCCCTGCAGATTTTTACAACCTGATGAGAAGCAAAATAACCCCATTAAGAAAACTTGTACTGATTAAAAAAAAAAAGAAAACAAAAAAACAGCTATTTTTAAGTTAACTAATGCTGTTTATTTGTTCATGTAAGTGATTTGATACAATACCTCATGGTAGTCACCATTTAACCGAGACGTTTCCATCTTCTCCAGCATCTGAAAGCAGTAATCTGTTGCCTCTTTCACTTGTTCCTCTGAAGGCTAAAATGTTGGAGAAATTTATAAAAGTCTGGTATTAAAAAGTGTCAAAGAAATGCACAAAAATATGCTCAATGTTTATACAACTAAATTTGTTTTTACATGATTGTGTTATCCAGATTAGACTTGTCTGGGTTCATAAAGTTGAAGGTCTGGTTATTTTTATCCCAAAAGGACCTTTGACCTGCTGATGGGACACTGTCCAGGACTTTTGATTACAACAAACAAAATGCAAAATGTGTAATATTATTATTAGGCAGCCAATCTGGCACTTCAAAACAGATCTGGTCAATTTTTCTGATTCATACTGTTAAAAATAGAAGCTCCTTAAACATTTTTTTGTGCTGCTAGCTCCTGACACACGTTATTTATAACTTGTGACACACCCGTGCATAGTCTGACAAAAGCACGCAGAGTATACTAGTGTAACACCAGGAGTGCTAGATTCAGATCATATCCAGAAGGTCTAATATGACCGGGTGTCATCCACTTATGGATATTTGCCATTGAAAGCTTAAACTCTCTATTGAAAGATAAAACAGAAAATATCATTTTTTTGTAAGGCAAAACACAAAGTTACAAATATAAAGTAATTAAAATTATTCAATAAATGAACTAAAGATGGGGTATTTTTCTCTAATGGCTGTTTCTCAAAAGCAGGTTTGAATGCTTTGAAGGCTGAATCCACTTGAGACTTATCTTTTGCTTAAAATAGTCACTGTGGAGCTGCTTCTCATGTGACTCGCCTGTTCTTATCAGTTCTAAATGCAGTAAGGGTGAACGGTCCTTTTGCCTTGCAGAATTAAACTGGAGACAAACAGACACGAACCTTAACCCCCTCCACTTCCCTTCCTCCCAGCTTGATGTCATCTTTGATTCGGTTCTTGCAGTGTTCACATGTGCAGTCGAAGAAATATTGTGTTTTCAGCAGTCTTTGTCGCTCCTCCGACAAATTCAAGTAGTCCACGTAGGCGACTGTCAGCTCCTCGCCCTCTGCGATCTTACCCAAAGCACGCAGCTCAATCCTGAGGAGAAGAACTACACTTAAACACAAGCAGACATGTGGAAACACATGGAGAAGGATTTTCCTTCCGTGTGTGTGTAGTCTTTCATTCACGGTTTGTGACTGATGGTGAATTCCCGTTCCACAGTGTGGCTTTCAGTCCAGTTGAAGGGCTGATCCTTCAGCTGAGTGAGATATTAGTGTCAGTTTATTTCACACATAAGACAAAAACTTTAGCATTTAAGCTGCAAAATATTTCTCCTGTGTCTGGATTGTTTTCTTCAGTTTTTTGTTGCATTAATTTAAATTTCAGTGGCTTTACATTTCATGCAAAACTAAATCTGAGAGAAAAAAAACACACCAAAATGGCTTAACTTAACACAAATACTGCATTCATATGTAAAGTTTCTTTTTGTCATGTTTTAGTTTGGTGTTATGTGGAGTTTAAAGGTGAGCTAACAGGGAAAAACTAGAGAAAAACTACTAATTCACTCTCACACAGCAACCTGTGTTGGTGTGATGGACAGACGCACAAAGTGACACACCAGCTGCATTCAAATGAAACTTTGTGAGGACAAGACAAAGGTTTTACAGGAGAAGAAATATGAACATAAGCAAAACATATCAACCTTTTGTTACACTAAATGAGACAAATAAAGGTTAGAGCATTCAAGTAGCACATGTGAACATGTATCGATGTGAAATCCGAGTCACATCAAACATACAGTGCTCACCACAGAACACTACTCGCTTAATATATGTACAATGGGTCATTAAGTGTAATGACTTAAGTGTTTAATGACATAGTCTAAAGGGTGCTCTAATAAATAAATGAACGTGAAAGGCTTAGGATGAGGCAACGCACCTCTGTTGAGAATGAAACATAGTATTCACAGCCGATTGACTGAAAGACAAACAGGAAGCAGTTTTACACCAAGTGACACCTGACAAACACGCATTCACACGTAACGGCACATAAACGTGCACAACAATGTATTTTTTTAAAAAGCATTTTTAATTTTTGACTGATTTAGAGTAATTTGCAGCTCTTTGTAATGATGAAGAGTCACTAAAGAGTACCTTTTTTTTTTTTTAACTTACTTGCCATGGTTGAGGATTACAGTGCAGTTAGGCCAACAATCATGGTTCACTAGGCACAAGTTGGGAAAAAGACCAACTCCTACTGCTTGAAGGCCCCTCTGGTCACTCACGCTGAAGCCATTACAGTTGATCTGGGAAAAGAAGCGTAATATCTGATGTAAACATGCATGCATTTTGTCCATATTCCTCCAGGCTTATTGCAGCTTCAGGAATGTACCTGTGTTATGATTGTTTTTCAGCTTTGAGGTTTCAAAACTGTGTAACTTTGGCTTCTTAGAAGCAGGTCACAAGCAGGTCACAAGTATATATATATATATATATATATATATCATACATATATATATATGTGAGAAGCCATGGAGAACGTTATACTGCCTGTAACATCATTCAGCATGACCGGTTTAGTCATGGGTCAGTGATGGTCTGGGGAGACATATCCATGGAGGGATGGACAGACCTCTACAGGCTAAGCAATGGCACCCTGTCCATTAGGTAGTGAGATGAAATCCTTGGACCCATTGTCAGACCCTATACCGGTGCAGTGGGTCCTGGGTTCCTCCTGGTGCACTACAATGCCCAGCTTCATGTGTACACTGGCAGTTCCTGGAGGACCCTAAAGATCCAGAAGTATTGGCCTACTGCTACAGATAGATATAATTACTTTGAATATTTAAGACTGTCTTAGCTGTGATTCAGAGTATTAAGTGCCACAACAACACATCAATTTTGTCTCTGGAAAACTGTCTTATTTAGGAATGATATTTTCCTGAATTACAAAATAAATGAAAGATTTGGAGCACAACTTTTAGTTTTACTCCTGCAGTACCAAAATAATACAACAAATCAAATGCATGTATTACACATTTGGACGTACCACTCCAAATATGTGTGAGATGTCATCAACTGTGTGCTGTTTGCTGTTACGGGGCCAGTAGTCCAGGAAGTTGTGAATGTCCACCTTCAGCTCCTTCAAGTCGTCTTCTGGCATATCGACAATGTGGTCCTCCAACTCGTCCAGCGTGGTCAACTGCATGTCAGATACCAAGCTCCCCTCCTTGTCGAGGCGCCACAGGATGCGAGCCACCAGACTGAGCGCACAAAAAAAGAAGACATGTAAAATCAGGTGCACAATACCTTTAAACTATTTTAAAAGTGTTTTGACATTACCTGCTTTATAGCGTGCTTGTTTAAGTGTCTAATAACATAGCACATCTGCTGTCCTAAGGTAAGTAATAAAGACAGCAGATGTCTTTATGAATCATGTTCAAATCACCACCAAAACTGCACCAAACAGGCCTCTTGTTTTATGATTTATTGGAATGGATTACCTATAGTGGTAGCTGAAAGTTAACTAGTCTTTTTGCTGTCTTTACAGCAAAATAATGTGCCCTATCGCCGTTATTTCCCTCTCCTTCCACTTACCGGATGTTCTCATTTGGTACTTTGCCATAAGCTTTGATGGCGCTGCATTCTTGCTTGTGCTCTGCCCAGGCTGCACGCTGGCAAGTTCGGTCACAATAATGTGCAAATTTACACTGCCCACATCTCTGAAGCTTTTCTTGTCTTCGGAAACAGCTGTGGCATATACGCTCTGCTAGGCTGCAGAAGAAGAGAGGAAAGAGAACGGGAAGAGGTGTTATAATCTAAAATCTATAGCACAGGCACACTGCACTCAGTTATGATTTAAAGAGCCACATTTGCGCCTGTTTTGAGAGTTCACTCTTTCATTGCATCAATAATAAATAATCAGCGGCTTTCACAAGAGAGTTGAAGTAGTTCCAAAAACAAACCTGGTGTGAGTGGACTTTGAGCTGAGATTATTTTGACACATATATTGATAACTGCTATCAAAGCCATGATTATTGCCTGTATTACCAGGATAGCTAGGATGTACTTCTGAGATAGAGGTGTGATATAAAGGTCGTGAAGTTTGGCCTTTTGTTAGAAACAGTATATAAAAAGTATCTTCCACTCTGGCACTGGTTTGGCTCAGTGGATGAGCAGGTACCCATATGCCCTTTAGCTGAAATACAGCGGCTCGAGTTTGAGTCCAATCTGTGGCCCTTTGCTGTGTGTCCCCTCCTGCTCTCTCACGCTGCACTGTCCAATTAAGGCAAAAAATAAATAAAAAATAGCCTGAAAATAAATCTTGTGTGAAGGTGGCTTTGCTTCAGATTGTTCCAAATAGTTAATATTATTAGAGTTTGGTTGCTGAGGTTGAGTGCCTACAAGAGGTAGCATACTGTAAGAATACTGCATTCATACCATCAAACTAAGTAAAATCAGACTGTATGGCCTTCCAAAATAGACAAAATATAAGACACTGTGGTTAAAATGCAATTATAGAGTAACAAAAGAACAGAAAATACATTGCTCAAATGTTCAGATATCATATGACTACATTTGAATACATCCCCCCATCAATGACCACATCCACAACTTACATCCTCAACTTACCTGTCAAATACAATAGCTGCAATACTGGCCTCAGAAAAAATTACATCTCCAGCCCAAAACTCCTTTGTCACCTTTAATCCCCTCCCCTTCCCAGGCGAGTCAAATATTGCCACGTTTTCCATGGTGGGTACGCCGGTTTCTAAAACTCTGCTAAGTGGATGGTGGTCTGAGCGGATGAGAGAAGAGTTAGTTGAGGAACTCCGATCTGTGCCTGTGTTCTTCAGTGACAACTGTGCATTCTTCACCAAGGTACTAAAATAGCCACGCACCTCTTGAACTGTACCAACAATTGCAGAAGATGGGTTGGTTGGTATTTTGTATCTTGAGTCCACCGAGAAAGCAAACAGCTTTAGTGGTCAGACTTGTCAACAAAACCAACTACTTTTGTGTGAAAGTAACACAGCTGAAGCTGGTTCTCACCCGTCAGATCTGTTCAGCTTTTTAAATTCATCGTCGCATTTTTGCTTTACACTGGCAGAAATCTCCCGACCCCTGATCGTAAAAGTTTGTTGGTAGGTGCCCTCTCCCTGAGGGTTATTTTTGTCCTTCAGTTGGGGCTGTCTGTCAGGAGTCAGTTGTGACGTTGAACAGCTGCAAGAAGTTTCGGAGCTGCTCTATCTCACGGCCTCTACTCTGTTCTGGTGCTTTCTCTAACATGCTCTCGCATTCCTGTTGTGTCCTCTGTCCATCTGTAATTATAAGTTATGACATAACAGAGCAGGAAAACTGTCACATACACACTGTGAGGTGGGGGCATCTATTCGTAGAGGGCCTCTCATAGAAAGTCAGATCCTAAAACTTGAATATCCAGTTTACATACATTCTTATGCTTAAGGTACTGGCCAAAAAACAGTGAGTACCTACAAACCCTAACACTTTTTCTTTCCAGCTGTTTTGTTTGTTTGTTTGTTTGTTTTTTCAGAAAAGTAACACAGCTTTTCCTCCCAGTTTCACTCAGCTGTTCTTTTGTGCTCAGATCAGCTGTGATCTCAGTAAAGCTCTGCAGCTCTTTCTTCTGTTCTCCTGCAGGAGTCTCCCAGAGTGAGCTGAATTGAGCAAAAGGACAAAGAAAGCCTTCAGAAAGCCAACCACCTGGATAGAGAAGAGATAAATTTTTTCCATCCCTTATCTTTTAATAACTCCTTTACTTAGTTGGTGCACCGGCACCCATTCACCCAGTCTGATCCAGAGTTTTTAAAGTAGATGCCTGACATCTCTAAAAAGTTCTGTTGTGATATAAATACTGATTGTGAAGAGAATAAACATTTTGTCATCTTGAGAGAAGGATGTGAAATCTGACTTGCTTTCATAGCCAAACATCCATCAAGTTTCTTCAGTTTATCCACTTCATGGTGGAGCCTATCTCAGCTATCATAGGGTGAGAGCTGGGGTACCCTGGACAGCTCACCAGTTAGTCACAGATTAATATGATAAAATAGAATAGAATCACTAATTAGCCTAATACTCATATATTTGAACCATGGGAGGAAGCCAGAGTACCTGGAGAATACCTATGCTGACACAGGGAGAACATGTGAACTCCACACAGCTGATCTGGTGGAGTCAAACCCAGGACCTTCTTACTCTGAGGCAACAGTCCTGAACACCTCACCGCTGTGCTGCCCATGACCCAGCATTATATCTGTATCATCTTCTTTATGCATGCTTTTAACAAACTAGAAAATAAATAAATTAATTAATTAAAAACCCCACAGTGTAAAAGTGCTAAAAACGGCATGTTAACATATTAATAGTAATCTTTGGAAATTAATTTGTATCTCCTCCATAATCTCCCTTCAGGTTATTACCTCTTTAGCAAATCCCTTTTCCCTCCCCAGATATTACAGATATTCTTCAGAGATTTTACATGTATGCCTACCTTTGAGTTCGGTGACTGAGATAAAGATTAAAAAATAAAAAATGCCTAGAGCAGAGATAAAACATGCTTCAGTCAAATGTAGTTAAGAAAACCATAGTGCCACTTGGCGGCCAAAAGAAGAACATCCCTGAGAGATGAGAGCAGTGGCGCTCAGAGCTTGCAGCTGTACTGCAGCTGCGAGATTCCGTGCAAGCGAATAAGTAAACACTACTGCCCCCTCATGGAACCTAAAGCAAATGTAACCTTTTTTCTTTACAGAGCTGACAATTCAATAGTATAGAAGGTTGGATTTGCCTGAACTGCAAACCCAGCATAATACCCTAAATGAATAAGATTGGTAAGTGAGTATATGATATATTTTTTAAACCTTTATTTAACCAGGTAAAATGCTATCAAAGGGCTGCACTGTAGTATAAATATCTGTAATTCTAACTAAAGTGTCTTAAATTCTGATTACATTCACCAATTGGGCCAGTATTCGTCAACCACAAAAGATAATTAAAGCCGTCACAAATAAACAAATTCTTTAACATTTAAACTATGGTGGATAGTCTTTGTCGTTTTGGATTTTCTCTGTATGATTTGTGCCTCCAATCCTGTAGAGGGAACACTGGGTCTCTTTTTCAAAACATCTGTAACTTTAAGCAGAAATATGATCGAGATAGCAGAAGGGCTTTGACCAGAACCAACGTTGTTTGTGCAAATGCAGAAGAATCAACTCATCCGTGAGACTTCCAAACCAAGAAAATTAAGAAGTTCATAATGTAAATATGTAGCTGCTTTAAAGAGTCAAAGTCACATGTGACTTAAAATCTAATCAGGAACAAGAGATCCATATTAAAGGCAGAAAACTGAAAGAAGAAGAAGTCTTTTAAATATATCAGCCAGGATTGGACAAAAAACAAAAGGTCAAACATGAGGTGAAACTGAGGACGCACACTGCAATGCAAAATAAAAACTGCAAACAGTTGCAATGTGCAGCACAATGCAAGTGAAAACTTACAGATGTTTCAGACTGCTGGAGGAATTTGTCCAAACCAAAAAAGGATCCCTTTTTCACTGATTCAAAACCAGCACATGCAATCTACATAACTCTGGCAACTTTTGTGCTCACATGGAAATAAGCAAGAAGAATTTCAGTCAGGAGGACATGCAACTCCTGTCTTTCTTTCTTTTCTTTTTTTTACGTGCAGTTGCCTGCCTTACCCTCTGTCTTTCTTATTAATTCATGATTTTGGCATGATTGGCATTGAAAACTAACTCAGCATTTACAATAATAAATTGTTTTTGGATTCTACATTGGGTTTAGTTGATATTTTTGAGCATTATTATACAGCAACAGTTTGCAGAAAGTGAAGAAGTAAAGGAGGACGGGTCATCCTGCATCTGAGAAAAATCAGGGCGAAAACTCTGCTGCTGTGGTTTCACTAAAATAATTTTTATGTGCTCTACTAATACACATTAGCAATTCATGTCTTTTCCTGGTTGCATAAAAGTGCAGATAATTGCTTTCAGTGGGTTTTGTGTGTGTGTGTTTCATGAAGTCCTGCTGTTCATCCATTTTCTTCATCTTATCCAATTCAGGGTTGCAGAGGGACTGGCTTTTATCCCAGCATTCATAGGGCAAGAGGCAGGGTACACCCTGTCTATTGCAGGTCTAACACATGGAGACAGAAAGCCATTCACACTTGCATTCACACATTTAGAGTCACCAATAAAACTAACTCCATGCATGTCTTTGGGCTGTGGGAGGAAGCCAGAATATTCAGATAGAACCCATACAAAAATGGGGAGAACATGCTAATTTCAGACAGAAAGGTCTCGGCTTGGACTTAAACCTAAGACCTTCTTTCTGTGAGGTAATAGTCCCCCAATTTCTTCTATAAAAATATCTATAAATTACTTAAATGAATGCTTGAATTTCACCTAAATTTTGCACTTCTTTCTCAAAACTTATTTCAAGCACCAGTCAAGTTGACAGGACTAATTACTAATATAACTAGACAGTCTAAACATTGATAAAAGCACAACATGGCAGACAGATAAAAATAGTGACTGGCTGGAGATCATAGGGAAGTAAAAACTGGGGAACTGGATCTTTAACTCAGACACTGGTAGATACCAAAATAGAGCAAAAAGAAGATTCAGCAGACTGAGAAAAACCTGCAACTAAATTATTTTTGCGCTAGGTCTGCAGGCTATAGGCAGCTTTTTATAGTAATATCATATGGTGGAAGATGTGTCAATATTGTGTAATTTCCATCCATCCATCCATCCATCCATCCATCCATCCATCCATCCATCCATCCATCCATCCATCCAAGGAACTGTCCAGCGTATGACTCTATAGGTTTTTCCCGGGGGAGAGCACTGGATGAGTGCCAAAAGGGGGCGTTTGTATCATGCAGCCGGAGGGGCGGGACCAAAGGTGGGTGTGTGTCTCTCAGCTGATGCGCGTATCAACCGACCGACTCCATCATCAGCATCCGACGCTGACAGCGGTCGAAGACAGCATCCTTAATATTACCGAGCCACGGCATCAACGCAGAATAATTCAGAGCCCGACCGACCAGGACTGACGTCTCTGTCTTTTGACAATATTGTTTGTTGGGGCTGCCATCTTACAAAACCGCCAAGCTGCAAAATAGTGAGTAGCCTTTGATGATGGACCGCCAGGATGCTACAATCGGTAAATCAAAGCCACTGCATGATACGTCGTCAATGTCAATGACGATGTGCATTTTAATCTCGATTCATTTTTTCCAGTCAGCCAGGGTCGTGCGATTGTGTTTTGGCACAGGCCTCGCAAGTAATTGCTTGGGAGCGCAGTCGATTCAGGGCTCGATGCGGATGCTGCTAAAGCCGCCCTTGCCGCCCAGGGATGCAGAGAAAACGGAGAGAGGGAGTCGTGAGGGGAGGGGAATGAGGCAGATAGGCAGTGTATTTTACTACTACTACTATTCACCCAAGTGGAAGTAAACCTCTAGTAAATGGGCTGAGAAGGGGAGGTGCATGGCACGACTGCGCCTCTATCTATCTATCTATCTATCTATCTATCTATCTATCTATCTATCTATCTATCTATCTATCTATCTATCTATCTATCTATCTATCGTATGGTTTTGGGGATGTACAAAATCCTAAATACTTTGTAATTCAGACTAGTACGTGGCTGTAGATCATACACATATAAACATGATAGCATCTATAGGCCAAAATGAGCACTTGAGTTCTTATCCCTCTCCACATAGCATACAGGCCGCAGAGTTCCCTGTTTATTTGGTAAAACAAGCTAAAAATGAACGCACTCTGTCTTGTGATAAATTCTGCTTTAATAGATTCTGTTTTAGATGTTGGTTCAGTTTTGTGGTATTTTAAGGCTGCAGTTTGTGGAGTTGTTGAATTGTATTTTTGGCCTTTACTAGATAGAATAAGTGAATTAAAGTAAATACAGGCCACAAAGAGATCCACATGGCATGCACCAGTGGTCCTAGGCTGGACTCAGATGG
The DNA here is from genome assembly GCA_024447675.2 of Pterophyllum scalare. Taxonomy (NCBI): domain Eukaryota; kingdom Metazoa; phylum Chordata; class Actinopteri; order Cichliformes; family Cichlidae; genus Pterophyllum; species Pterophyllum scalare. The sequence goes on along the minus strand of JAMQGT020002255.1, from coordinate 8,563 downwards.
GGATGTTGTGATGGTTAGCATCAAGGTGTCCATTGAGGGGGTTTCTAAAATTCAGTCTTGTTTCACTGATATGAAAGGGGCTCATAAACTACTAGAAACACCACACAATCACTGCAGTGCAGTTCAGGTCACTGCAAACAACAACATCCACATATGTGTTTGTTTCTAGCTTACTCGGCTAAAAATGATACAGCCCTGATTTAAATTGTTTCTTAAAACTGTTTTAGAGATGTGTTGATTCAGTTTTATGCTCATTTCAGTGGATGTAGTTTGTGTTGCTTCACCCTTCTAATATTTTAGAAATATTAGAAACACACCCCTGCACAGTGAGAGGCAGATAAACCTGCTGGGAGGCTGAGAGAGTAACATGAGCTGTGGGTCCTTGTTGAGTCCTAGAAACCAGCCAGGATACCAGTAAGCTGTCAGTGTGTGATCATTTGGTTAACCGCAGATTTGTTTTCCATGGAAATAAACTCAGCTGACTGTGACTACACTAAATGGGAAGGGTGTTACAGTACATTCTTGTACAAGGCCTCGCTGATAGACTGGATCTCCTAATCTGATAAAATGCACAAAAATATTATTTAATATGAATTATTGGTGAATAACAACAAACAAATTTGCAGTTAATCAAATATTCTCACTGACACCCTTTGGCCTGAGCAGTTGCCCTTTTTTGCCCGGTAGATACAGTAATTCAGCCTTAAGTACAACACTGTGGTTCTGCAGAACTAAAAACTACACCCTCTACAGTGATGCAAAGTTAGTCCAGGAGTTGATATCCAGACTGCTTTATTAGATGACATCAGTTTAGCTGGATGTACCTAATAAATTGACCACTTTAACAGGAATGCACTTCGTTCATCTTTGCAGCAGTTTTGATGTTAAGATTTCAATTTAAAGATGCTGGAGATAAGTTGGCAAAGCTCTGAGGTATTATTAGGTCACGTGTGGCATTTGTGTTGTACAATAGATGTTTTCTAATGTTCTATGGGTCCTTGAGACTATTAAAGTGCTCTAAAACTTACTTAGCTTAGCATCATTATCTTTATACCTGAGGAATTCTGTCTAAGTTCAGTTTGACTGTTGTAACCTATGTTTGGGGTTTGCAGTATTTCTACACAGCTCCACCTTAAACTCATTGTATGCGTTTCCTGTTGTTTGACTTATATCGCAGTTGCTCATAAGGAGGTCTGACAGGAAGCTACTGATATAATTGACCTCAAATCCAAGTAATAACAATTTATGTATTTCTGTATGCCTTCATCATGTGTGCAGGTGAAGCTTTTGGTGATGTGGAGGGTTACTACCTAAATGCTTCTGAATATAGTTTTTGAATGGATTAACTCAGATGTTGTTTTATGTTGCAATATCATTCTATTATTTTTATACATTGTGTAGGAGTGTTGTCTGAGGAGGAAGCAAAAGAAAATTCAGCAAAGTACAGGGACTGAACATCATCTATCTGATGCAAAGCAAACAAACAAACAAAAAAGAAAATCCCTATAAGCTGAGAATAATTGTGAGCTTTTCAAAAAGAGGCTGTGTTTATTGCAGGGCTGTGTTTTCAATTTTAGGTATTTCTGTATTTGTTGCCATAGAAAAGTGAAAACAAACAAACAAACACATAGCCACATTCTCCAGTTCAGTGATGCTAGTGGAGACACAAAAATCTGCATAATTTGTGTTTTGTATTGGACTGATATAAGTGACCTTTTCACCCCACCCTTCAACTTATGAACGCAAAAAAGTTAGTTTGAGTATCATCACTTTTACTTACACCATGTTTACAGAAAGTAATGCTGTGATTTCATCATTAAGTTGAAGAACAACGCTTATTTTTACACTTTATTTTTTGCCCTCACTATGCACACAATTGTCCAGACTCTATCTATCTGACCCTTTTCATTTTTATCATGGTGGGAGGACCACGCTGCCCCTGTATGTGGGCTGGAATCTCTTCTGCAGTTGTTATTGTATAACTAGTCATTATGCAATTACGATATTGTATAACTCCTTTCGTTTTTCTGTGTTCCTCTAGTGTGTGTGCCCCCACTACCTGCATTAGGTTGTGATGACCCACACTACTTCCAAATGTATCTGTGACCCTCCCCAATCCTGACTCCTAACCTCTGAATCCTGACCTTTGACCCCCACTATGGGCAGTGTTGGCAGTGGGGTGGCAGGAGAGCAGGAGTTTGCCATGAAGTCTGTGGGCACGAGGACCACCCTGCCCCGAGCCCCTCCTCTCTCGCGCCGTTGCCCTGCTGACCGCAGCTGCAGTGCAGAGCGGCTGCCACGCCCCCCAGCAACTATATCAGACGGGACGGCCTCTAGTGATGAACGAGGGAGTGTTAGTATCGGGACTGGGACCTGTACCGGGACTGACCGGCCCACTGAAACAGCCTCCTCCACCAACACTGAATGTACCATGACGGCCCCATCCAACAACAACCAGTTGGACTGTGGCAATGGAGCGGGCAGGAGGGAATGGGAGAGACAGCGTGAGAGGGGGAGAGACAGGGACCGGGACCGAGACTGGGACCGGGAGAGGTTAGAGAGGGAACGGGAGAGGGAGAGGAACCGGGAGAGGGAGCGGGAAAGAGTGGAGAGGGAGAGGCTGGAGCGTGAGAGGGAGCGCGAGAGGGAGAGAGCCAGAGAGAGGGAAAGAGAGAGGATTGAAAGGGAGAAGATAGAAAGGGAGAGAGAGCGTGAAAGAGAGAGGGAGAGGGAGCGAGAAAGAGAGAGGCTGGAGAACGAGAGGATGGAAAGAGAGCGAGAGAGGGAAATGCAGGCTGCAGGTTTAGATGTTTGTGGGAACATTGTGGGTCGAGGGGCAAGTGAGAAGAGCAGTGTTGGCATGAACCAACACCAGCACAGAGAGATGGCAGCCGCCAGAACTGACAGCGAGAACAATCCAGCCAGCCATAACCACAACCCTCCAAACCACAACCCGCCCAAGATCATGCCTGTGTCAGGAAAACTGGAACAGGTACTTTCCACACAGGGGGTCAGCACCTTCAAAGGGGGATTTAAAATTAATCTAATGAACAGAGTTAAAAATAACAAAATACAATAAATGACTCTTCTGGAACTTTTCCTCCCTTTGAAAATTATTGCAATGAATCCCTCTGAACAAGAAAAGAAACTTAAAGCTCGTGAAGCTTCCACTATTATTAGTTCTAAAGAAACTGAGAACTGTAAACCCTGACAGTGATAGTAACTGCTAAAAATCTATGTTTTTAGAATGTACTACATGCCATGTGGAAAATGAGTGTCAGTATATATCTTACATTTCTTTTACTGTCTTTGTTCCTTCCCGCTTCTCTTTCACAGGCAATGCAGAACAACTCAGGCCTTGTGCGTCCTTCTGCATTCAAGCCAGTGGTTCCCAAGAGCTTCCACTCCATGCAGAACCTGGTGGGCCAGGCAGGAGGGGCTGGAAATGAGGGAAAGACTGAGGGAAGGAGTGAAGGGTTCAGTGAGGGCAGAGTAGGCAGGAGAGGCAGGGATGCAGGAGGAGGAGAGTCAGGAGAGGTCCCAGAAGCCCTGCTCCTGGACCAGGACAGCCCAGTGAGGGTTAGCAGGAGTGAGGGAGGGGGAAATGGTAATGAAGTGGTTCAGGGAGGGATGTCCGATTCGGGGAGAAACTCCCTGACCAGCCTACCCACCTACACAGGCTCAGGGTCTGGTTGTGGACCCCCAGCAGTCCTGGGGCCTCTCAGTGCTTCTACCAGCCACATCAACAGATTGGGCATGGTTGGAGCCGCTGCAGGCCTGGAGAAGCTGGAAAAGCCTGGCTACCAGGTGCAGCCATCATCCATCCTCGCTTTGTTTACGATTTAACAGACCCTGTTCTTATCATATTTTAATGTATCATGATGTATTTCTTATCTTCAGAATGGGATTAGCGCCTCAGACAGCGGCCGGTCCTCCTCAGGAAAGAGCTCTTCATCCTATCAGAGGCTGAGCCACCTGAGTGATGCTCCAGCACCGCTACGCCCCTCTCCCTCCTCGGATGACATCATCCAAGACCTCGAGGATCGCTTGTGGGAGAAAGAGCAAGAGGTCAGAGCCCACTCAAAAATATCTGACACAAGTTAACATTTAAAGGGCCATCTGCCGCTCCAGTACATTGGCGATTAATGAACTTTCAATCGTAGTGCATAGAACACTGTAAAATGTCTGGGATTTATCAGAGATTATTTCTTCGTTTTATTCAAATGTAACTTTAATTGACTAATTGTATTTGGAAGAAACTAGACTTTAACATTCCCAAACTTTGCTAACATAGTACTCTTAACCATAAACTTTCAAATTAACATTTATCCATCCATCCATCCACTTCCGCTTATCCTGTTCAGGGTCGCAGGGGACTGGAGCCTATCCCAGCTGACATAGGTCGAGAGACATTTACTCTACGAATAATGTCATATAATTGTTGCAACAATGTGCAAGCATTTGTATTTGTTTTAAATATCTCACAAATAAATGCTTCACATTTTACAAATATTGGGTTCCACACACAGAAAGTTTGATGCCTCCATACAAGATGACGCTCTTTTAGATGCTTAAGGTGGACAGTCCCACATTACTTTTATTCAGTTTAAGTGGCTACTTTGTGGCCCGATTCCTGTTGTTTTCCTTCCATCAGGTGCAGCATATGCGCAGAAACCTGGACCAAAGTGAGGCAGCGATCATTCAGGTGTTTGAGGAGAAGCAACGTGTCTGGGAGCGACAGATGGATGAGCTGAGACAAAACTATGCTTCACGCCTGCAGCAGGTGACCTCAATGCAAACTTTAATGCAAAACATCAAGATGCCGCTGTGCTTTATTTTTCTTCACTCACAACTCATGGAGATGCAACCAGTTTGAAAGACAAGCAAAACAATGTTTCAAGTTATGTTATTAAAGGATCTAATCATACACCAGGTTTTTCATATGTAGATGGATATGTTCAAAACTTTTTTTTGTCTACAGGTTACCCGTCGTGCTCAGCGCTCCCAGACTGCTTTGCAGGCCCAGATAACCCGTCTGTCCCAGGACAAGAGGAGGCTCCAAGAGGAGATGGCGGCTCTGTTGGCACAGAGAGAGGAGCTGGAGAGAAAGTGTCTGGATTACAGGAAGGAGCAGGCTGACATCTTACCTCGTCTGGAGGAAACCAAATGGGAGGTGAGATATGAGGATACGGTGAGTTGTTGAGCTTGGGTATTGATAAAATGAGCAACTGAGCTCTTTTTGAGGGAATCGTGGAATTAAAGGAATATGCTCATGCTTTGTTTAAAAGTATGAATGTTTATTTAAAACATTTACTTAAGTGGCCTGGATAAAATTATTGAAAAATTATTAATTAAGAAAGCAGCTGGCTGAGGTGATAAGGAAAAGCATAATTGCTAAGTATGTTCAAGGTACCTGAACCTGTGACTGCAGCTGTTAATATGAAGGCAAAAAAAAGGAGATGTTTGCCCTCCAGACTGAACCAAAGGATGATTCAAAAGAACCGAGGAAAGCTTCATATAAGAGTAACTGAGCTCCAAGATAAAGGTACATCGCTGTCTGGACACCACATTTTTCTCAGTGGGTTTAGTAAAAGGCATTTTGACAAGTCTCAATTCTTTGTATTAAGTCACATTAGCTGTAATAGTCCCCACTGTGAAACACTGCCAAGTTGAAGATGTTTAACAGGGTGGCTTTTGAAATAAGAATGAAGGCATTTTGGAACAAAACATACAACCTAGTGTCAGAAATCTTGGTCTCAGTCACAGGCCATGGCTTCACCAAGATTTACATCTAAAAGAATGTGAGAGAAGAAAACAGAGTGATGCTCTCCAGAGACCTGGTATGAGTTGGCTTTTTGAAAAAATTAGAAGATTACCAACAATTTGGGCTATGTCTTTCTGTAGTATATTTGCACCCTGTCTGTATGCACTGAGATAGGGAGCAAATTAAAAAAAATACCTCTCTGTTTAACTCATCCTTCCTGTGGCAGGTGTGTCAGAAAGCGGGAGAGATCTCCCTGCTGAAGCAGCAGCTAAGGGAAAGTCAGGCCGAAGTGACCCAGCGAGCTGGAGAGATGGTGGCCCTGAGGGGCCAGCTGAAGGAACTCAATGCCCAGCTGAGGGAGCGGGAGGAGGTCATGCTTGGCCTGAAGGACTCCTACAGCAGTAAGAGTCTGGAGCTGGAGAAATGTGAGGGAGAGCTGAGGAGGACTCTGTCTGAGGTAGGCTTTTGGTTACGCATGACTTTACATAAATCAGTTATTAATAAATGTTTTATGTTAAACATAAAAAGTAGTGTATTAGTCTGAATTGGTCACACAAAATACCTTTTAGCTTCCTCTGCATAGAAAAATCCATCACTGTCCTTTTAAAGATATTAATTGTAATGTGTATCTAAGAGTTTACAAATGAATTAATGAGCCCAGCACTGTTCCAGTGTGTTTGCTGATGCTCTAAATCAACAAATACCAAAGAGCTATCAGGGACAGAGAGTGGAAACAGAAGAGTCCTGCTCAAAAGAGTTTCTTTTCCAATTTTATGTACATAGATAAAGGTTAAAAACAAGGCCAGAAAATTAAGATTCACTTTAGCTTGGACAAGATATTAAATAAGGAAAATTGTCAGAAAATATTTGAAAGACTTTAAGTCTTACATGCCATCATTAAAGGAATAATTTTTGCAGCCTTAGACAACACAATGTAAATTCTTTACATTTACCGTCAGCATTATTTGATGCCAACATGTGCTTTTTATGCTATTGTAAAGCAAAAATAAAATATTATCTCATGACCCATGGTCCAGTTGTTTGGTACATTATCAGGTTGGAAAATTAGATAATCAATATTGCATATTAATAGTATTTACACAAGACCAGATTTTACATTTGGTGTAGACAGTTGGCTGCTTCAGTGTCTGCAAAAAAAAAAAAAGTGCAACACAGTGCTGCTCACACTCCAAAGCAGTCAGGAAATAATTTACAACAAGTGAAATTGCAGGATTGGGATGTTTACCACTAACTCTAGATTGTTGTGCAATTTAATCCTCAAAATCCTTTGGAGGGATTTCAAAAACTTGGCTAGGAGTCTAGGACAAATTGGGGGATTGGGCAACATTATATATAACAGCTGCAACATTTTTTTCCTTTTGTGCTGAATGAGCTCATAATCAGCTTACACACATACAGGAAAATGTCTGTGTAAGTTGGATATTTTTTTACTAAAGGAAGCAAGTTAGCATTCTTTTAAAAATAAACATATGCAATTATCAGATGCTAGAGAACACATAGATTGAGTTCAAATGAGGTTACCTATAATACCCATTACCTATTCCTTTCTGCAGGTGACCATCCTCAGAGAGAAGCTGGGTGTATTTGAGGCAGAGGTGCTAAGCTTAAAACGGGCTCTGAGTGAAGTCAGCAGAGGAGCAGAAGTTGTCGTGAGCCCTAACTTAGCTGCTGCAGGGCTGCTGCCTCCGTGGGGAGGTGTCCACTGCCCACGAAACCCAAACGAACCCTCAGCAAACTCCCTCACCCCCACGGCTGACACTCTGCTAAGCCTTCAGAGTGATGAAGCCAAAGCCCAAAGGCAGGAGGCTCAGAGACAAGAGAGGCAACAGCGTGAAGAAGCTCAGTGGCGTGATGTGCAGCAGCGGCAAGACGCACACATTCCGCAGGACATTCAAATGCGTCAGGATGCCCAGATCCGACCAGAGGCCCAACTCCGCCAGGAGGCCCAGCTGCGTCAAGAGGCTCACCTGCGCCATGAAGCCCAGATACGTCAAGAGGTCCAACTACGCCAAGAAGCGCAGCTTCGTCAGGAGGCCCAGCTTCGCCACGAGGCTCAAATGCGTCAAAGAGGCTCAGCTACGTCATGAGTCCCAACTATGCCAGGATGGCCATCAGCCGCAGCGGGTCCAGGAGGGTCACTGGGATGAAGCAGGGGAGCTGCGCAGGCAGTTAGAGCAGTTGCAGGCTGCATTACGGCTGGAGAGGCAACAACGGGAACGTCAGGCCCTCAACTTTGACCAGGAACGACACACCTGGCAGGACGAGAAGGAACGGGTTTTGAAATACCAGGCACAGCTGCAGCTCAGCTATGTGGAAACGCTGCAGAAGAACCAGGCCTTGGAAAAACGTATGAGCCAGCTGGGAGCTAAACAATCAACCACCACCACCACCACCACTGTTACCACTACCACCACTACTTCCCCACCTCCTCCAATTCTCCACCTACACCACCAGCCCTCTCACCTCTGTCTCCTCAGCCCCTGCCCTCTATCCCCGTCCCTGATTGCCCTCACCCTCTCCCCACCTTGTGAAGACCAAAAGGGCCCTCCTTCCCTCCACCAGCTTGCCCCTCCCTGGGCTGGACCCTCACGCCTGGAGAGGATTGAGTCAACTGAGATATAGAGACAGCTCTCCATTTACTACATTCATAGTGACCAAGGCCTCTCACACAAAGCCACATACAGTAGAAAAACATTTCAGCCTACAATGGAATAAATCAGTACAGTCTGACATACTTTTCACAGCAACCACAGACACAAAACAGCAACAGGAGCTGAC
>JAMQGT020002254.1:0-16815 GCA_024447675.2 Pterophyllum scalare | reverse complement strand
AGGTCCTGAGGTCGTATAAAGGTTATATATTTAGAAGGCATATTCATCATCTCAGGTTTTATTTGGTGCTCTGCCTTGCTTTGTGCAACCGAAGTCTTGTATTGCAGTGTTTGTGCAAAGACTTCGGCAGCACCAAGTGCTGGACTCTAAATCCGCTCTTTCCACTCAGTCTGGAACTGGCGAATCAGCGAAGTTGAGATTTAGCACCGTGGATTCTTTTGATTTGGGTGGCTGCTCGGACTTTGGTATCTGGCTGGTTGTCACTATCTCCTGCATAGCATGCATTTCGGCAATAACGCTCTTTGCAGGAATGATAATGTCATGTTTACTCTCATTTCGCACAACAACTGGAAGCTTTTGTGAGGGTCTTTCAGGTAAGGTGAGTAAACAATTGCTGACTAGGATACCACCAGGCAAAGAAGATGTGGAGGGTGGCTCAACAACAACCCACTTGTCTGGGGTTTTGGTGTTAATATGGATTGACCCCTCCAATACCCGACTCTGGCCTGCAGGTATAACTTCTGGCTCTTTTCCAGATAGTCTAACAAGTCCGAGACTACTGTTTTCTTTTTGCTTGTGTCTCTGTTGCAACACACTTAACACCACTCTGTACCCAAAAGGTAGTGCATGGAGATCAGTATTGTTCAAGAAGAAACGCTCATAGAGAAGGTCAAGAGTGTTGGTACCAATCAAGAGAGAGGACTGGGCATTAGAGCGCGTGTCTGGGACAACTAATGCAAAAGTGGACACAGTCATTTCAGAACCAAAACAGCTCCTTGGGAAGGTAATATCAACCTCAGTGAAACCTGAATAAGGAACATTTTCACCGTTTGCAGCTTCAACTTCCAACAGCTCATTTATTGGATGAATTTCCAGGTGAGAGAGATTGTTTTCATAGAATGAATGTGACACAGTTGTCACCTGAGATCCTGTATCAAGAAGACAACTGCAACCTTGACCATTAATTTGGACTTGAGCAGTATATTTAGCTCCAACCAAGCCTTTAGGTAGGTTAACAGTAGTTGATTTGTTGTGTAGTCTCTTAGTTCTAGATGACTGTTTCAGAGAGGGACAGGTTTCATTAACAGCACCCATCTGTCCCGCAAATATAATCACAATAATATCATATCATGGGTGAAGTATTGTGATAATATCGTATTGTGGGGTGTCTGGTGAGTCCCACCTCTACTTTGTAATGGCTTGATGGATACATTGGTAACTACTTGCTAATGTCTGGTATGATATGGAGATAATTTTTCACTGTTTGAGATTTTTTGGGTGATCGGTGGGTCCTCAGGCGGCACTGCATAAAAAACAGTCATGATTCTGTCGTGGAAAAACTGCATTGCATCAGCTCAGGAACACATCCAGAAATCACTGGCTATGAACACATTTCACCGTGCTATCCATAAATGCAGGTTAAAGCTCTGTTGTGCAACAGAAGAAGCCAAAATTGAACATGATCCAGAAATGCTGTTCTCTTCTCTGGGCCAAAGTTAATTTAAAATGGACTGAAGCAAATTGGAAAACTGTTCTGTGGTCACACAAATCAAAATGTGAAATTCTTTTTGGAAAACATGGACACTGGATCCTCCAGACTGAAGAGGAGAAGAATCATCTGGCTTCTTATCAGTGCTCATCTTAAAAGCCTCCTGATGGTCTGGGGGTGCATTAATGTCTATGGACTTGGTAGCTTGGACATCTAGACAGACCCCATCAGTGCTGAAAGCTATATATATATATATATATATATATATATATATATATATATATATATATATATATATATATATATATATATAATTTTTTTTTTTCTTGCACAGCATATTCTTTCATCCAGATGATGTCTTTTTCAGAGAAGGTCTTGCATACTTCAGCAAGTCGATGCTAAACTGCAAGCTGCAGCTATTACAATAGCATGGCTTTGTAGTGGAAGAGCACGAGTGCTGAACTGGCCCACCTGCAGTCCAAACCTTTCACCAACTGAAAACATTTGATGCGTCATGAAACAGAAACTACAAGAAAGAAGTCCCGGGACTTTTGAGCAGCTAGCTATATCAGACAAGAATGGGACAACATTCCTCTCCCAAAAGTCCAGCAGCTGCTCTCGTCAGTTCCCAAATGTTTATAGACTGTTATTAAGAGAGTGGATGCTACACAGTTGTAAAAATGGCCCTACCTCAACTTTTTGAGATGTTGCTGCCATGAAATTCAAAATGAGGTCATATTTTTCTTGAAATGTCCATTTTCTCAGTTTAAACAAACTTTCTATGTTTTATTATGAATAAAATATGGATTTCATGATTTCATGAGATTTACAAATCATTGAATTCTGTTTCTGTCATGGTCCTGGGCCGGTGGCCCAGTGTTTTCTGTTTTGTTTCCTGGTTTCCCTGGTCCCTGATGTTTCTGCGTCTTCCTGGTCCTGTCCCTTCCTGTTTTATTTTGATAGTCCTGTGTTCCCCTTGTCTAGTGTCTAGCTTTGCTTCCCCCTGTGATTTTCCTGATTTGTTTCACCTGTTGTGTCCAGCTGTTTTCTCTTGCCCCGATTGCCCTCATGTGTTCTTAAGCCCTCCGTTTTCTTCCGTTCCTTGTCGCGTCGTCTTCATTGTGCCCTTCCGTGTTCCCCGTTCTGTGCTCCAGTTGTTTGTCTCCCTGCTTGGCACCGTTTTTAGTTCTGTTTTTGTTCCTGGCTTGTCCCTAATAAACCTGTGTATCCCCCTTACCTCTGTCCGGCGTGTTCTGCATTGGGGTCCAGCCGTCATCCTGCCTGCCACACAGTTGTTCCATGACAGAACGACGCGACCACAATGGACCCCGCAGACACAGACAGGTACCGTGGCTCTCGCCTGGCTCGAGGAGGACCCGCATCGGTACGAGGTCCCCGGCGACGCCGCTCACCCCCCGCCTGCGGTGCAGGCCATCCGCACCAGCGGGCTGTCCCTGACACCCGGGACTTCGCTCGCGGACCCCTCCCTTCCTCGGCAGGGGGCCCAAACACGGAAGAGGGAAAGTCCCCGGCAGCGGAGGAGGGCACCCCCACAGCTTCCGGTGGCCGTTCCACCACCTGACCAGCCCGGTGGGGGTTTCCGCTGGACCCCTGCGAGCGGGTGTTGGACCTCTGCCACGGATGGTTCCGGCAGCCCTGCGACAAGCAGGGGAGACAGCTGGCACGCAGTCTCCACGGGCTGTTGTGGGACTTCCCCGGGCTGATGGACACCATGCCCACACTGACGAGGGGCTATGTGGTGCACATTATGAGCTGGGCTGCACTTCCGTTCCCTGCTCCAGCTCTAGCTCCCTCTCCGGCCCCAGCTCTAGCTCCCTCTCCGGCCCCAGCTCTAGCTCCCTCTCCGGCCCCAGCTCTAGCTCCCTCTCCGGCCCCAGCTCTAGCTCCTGTCCCCGCCGCCGTAGCTCCGGCTTCCCCACGGCCAGCGGCCGTAGCTCCGGCTTCCCCACGGCCAGCAGCCGTAGCGTCGCCGGCTTCCTCTCGGCCGGCGGCCGTAGCGTCGCCGGCTTCCTCACGGCCGGCGGCCGTAGCGTCGCCGGCTTCCTCTCGGCCGGCGGCCGTAGCCGCTCCAGCCGGCCCCTTCCCGGTCGGCCGTAGCCGCTCCAGCCGGCCCCTTCCCGGTCGGCCGTAGCCGCTCCAGCCGGCCCCTTCCCGGTCGGCCGTAGCCGCTCCAGCCGGCCCCTTCCCGGTCAGCTGTAGCCTTAAGAGAAGTTAATAGAAAATGCAAAGAAAACCTTAATTTAGAGTGAGTTTGGATTGAACTTAATTCACATTAATGTATAATGTTAAGACATTTTAGTTGGGAAAGTTGGAAATTTTATTATGACCTTTTAAATACTGAAACAGACCTTTGTGTTTTGTTTTTTTTAATTACACATTTTTTTCCAGAACGGTCTGTTTTGAAAGTCCTAAATGAGCATTTTTTTTTTTAAATTTTTTTACTTTCCAAAATTGATATGTGGTTTTTGTAGGATTTTTTAATCAATCATAGGGTTTAAATGATTTTACAAATCATTCCATGCTGTTTTTATTTTCATTTTACTCAAGCTAGTGTACACCTAGTGCCGGTCCCAAGCCTTTATAAATGGAAGGATTGCATCAGGAAGGGCATCCGGTGTAAAAGTTTTGCCAAATCAAATATACAAATACGTCCTTTGGTGGTGAGTCCACATCTTGTCCCAGCACTTTGGTCTTCTTCAGGCTGATGGTTAGACTGAAGTCTTTGCAGGCCTGGGAGAATCTGTTCATCAGACACTGTAGATCTTCTTCTGTGTGAGCAGTGACTGCTGCGTCATCAGCAAACAGCATACCTCTAATGCACCTTGGTTTTTGCTCGGAGTCTTGCGATGTTATAGGGTCTGGCATCTAATCTTGTGCGTATGTACACTCCTTCCTAAAAGCATGTTTCAAAGAAGGGAGAAGAGGATGCTGAAGAGGGCTGGAGCAAGGACGTAGCCTTGCTACATGCTGCTTTTGATGTCAAAGGATTCGGACATGCTGCTCTCGTACTGAATATTTGCCTTCATACTGCCATGAAAAGATCTGATCATGCTGTGAAGCTCTGGGGGCATCTGATCTTCAGGAGGATGTGGAAGAGCCCATCTCGGTTAACTAGATCGAAGGCCTTGGTCAAGTCTATGAATGCAACTTAGAGGAGCTTCTGCTGTTCCCTGCATTTCTCCTGTAGTTGGTAAAGGGAGACGTTCATGTCCGCTGTAGAATGTTCTGCTCGAAAGCCACGTTGGGACTTGGGTAGATGTGTTCCGCTAGCTGTTGGAGATGCACTAACAAGACTCTGGCATACAGGTTGCCAATACACCCAAGAGGGAGATGACTCTGTAGTTGTTACAGTCGCTCCTGTCACATTTGTTCTTGTACATGCTTGCAACAATGCTCGTGGATTCAAGAGTGCTTCTTGTGCTTTTCTTGTGTTTTTGCTGTTTGGTAATTCGGCGTTGTGTGCAGCAGCAATCCAACCTCATCATCAGTCCACACAAAACCTCTCACATTGGCCATTTTGTAAATAATGAACAATTTGCTGGGCTTCCTACTGTGTCCCTCCACACATGTGCGTCTTGCGTAAACAAGCTTTGCAAAAAAACAACACCAACTTGTGGCCTGGCATGGGAACGACATCGTTTTCACCATTTCACGCGTCTCATTTCTGAAACGCCACCGTTCCAACGGAAGGCCGAAACGTGTCAAAATGACATAGTTTCCAGTGGAAATGGTGTCGTGTAAACGGAGCCTCAGTGGTGCTTTACTGAGCATGCATGCTGGAATACAGTGACTCAGCGTCTGTCTGGAGACACTAAATACCTACAGGACTTGGCTTTTCTTAGTTTAGGAGAAGGACCGTGCCAAGCTAATATGAATAAGCACCGTAAAAAAGTATTTGCAGCCTTCCTCATTTTTTATTTTTTGCGTATTTGTCACACATGTTTCAGATTATCAAACAAATTTTAATATTAGACAAAGATAACCTGAGTTAATACAAAACGCAATTTTTAAATTATGATTTCATGTATTAAGGGAAAAAGTTATCCAAACCTACCTGGCCTTGTGTGGAAAAAGTAACTGTCCTCTAAACTTAATAACTGGTTGAGCCACCCTTGGCAGCAAGAACTGCAATCAAGTGTTTGCCATCACTGGCACTGAGTGTTTCACATCGCTGTGGAGGAATTTTGGCCCACTCTTCTTTGCAGAAGTGTTTTAATTCATCCACATTGGAGGGTTTTTGAGCATGAACAGTCCGTTTAAGGCCAGACCAAAGCATCTGAATCAGATTTAAGTCCAGACTTTGAATCGGCCACTCCAAAACCTTTTTCGAGCTATTTAGATGCTGTTGTGTTTTGGGTCATTGTCCTGCTGCATAACCCTAGTGAGCTTGAGCTTCAGAGCATGAACTGATGGCCAGATATTCTCCTTCAGGATTTTCTGATAGAGAGCAGAATTCATGTTTCCATCAATTACAGCAAGTTGTCCAGGTCCTGAAGCAGGAAAATAGTCCCAGACCATCATACTGTTTGACGTGTGACTGGGTGTGATGTTCTTTTTATGAAATGCTGTGTTAGTTTTATTCCAGATGTAACAGGACACAAACCTTCTAAAAAATGTAAGTTTTGTCTCATCAGTACACAGAATATTGAGTGAGTGTGAGGTCAAGTGAGGCCTGCAGTTCTTTAGTCTTTCTTTACTTGGATTATGTTTGTCTAATTTAGTAAATAATAATAATTTAAAAAAAATGTTTTTTATAGTATGTAATGCCCTGTATTCTGAGAGTGTACTACACATGAATGGCTCATTTTTGTGGAAATGTGTCGTGTTGCCAGAATGGACAGTGGCTTCACATGTTGATCTGTGTTGTTGCAATCTGTTCTCCTTGGTTGAGCTTGCTGCAGTAAATATTTGTGGATAACATTCAAGCCTCCTGAATGTTCTTCCTGCTCTAAGGAACCGGATCTGTCTGATGTTCATGAACAGGGAATTGTTACTTTTTAATCTTTGAGAACTGGTTGACTTTTCTAAGAAAACCTTTGAAAGCAAAAGGATGACATTTTCACACACTGGGAGCAGGAGCACTTTGTTTTCTTCCTTACAATTTCCTTTCAAATTCAATTCATTCATCTCTTGATTTTTCTGGGGGGTTTTGTAAGTAAAGCTACAGAGACCTTTCAGGACCTTTGGGTGGAAATCATTTGTGGTTAGTCTGTGGTATCTGAGGAAGCCTGAATGACTTCTCTTCAGGCTTATATGCCATGTTATAGGCTTACCTCTCAGGAAGCACATAGGAACTCAGCCTGATGTTATTTATGTCAGAACATTTCCTGTCTTGACTCACTATAGGCTAAGTGCCCAGATGAGGTTATATTTGACACTGGCATATGCAACAGTACGTAACATACAGCAGAATCTCTCTTATCCAGAATTAGTAACAGATAAAAGAATTGTCCAGAATTCAATTTAAAATCCTTTTTTTTACTATTATATTTTAAAGACCTCATAGTATCTTTTAGCACTTTGTTCTCAGACTGCAGACTTACTTGTGGTTCCTAGAGTTTCTAAAAGTAGAATGGGAGGCAAAGCCTTCAGCTATCAGGCCCCTCTCCTGTGGAACCAATTCCCAATTTTGATTTGGGAGACAGATACCCTCTCTCCCTTTTTAGACTAGTAGTTTTCCTTTTTGGTAAAGCTTATAGTTAGGCTCAGATGAGGTGACCCTCAACCATCCCTTAGTTATGTCGCAATAGACTTGAGCCCAAATTATACTCCACTGCAGACATGGACAGCTGTAGACCCAACATCTGAGTAGTCATTCCTGTTATGCTTCTTTGAAGTCCCCTGCCTGGGGTGGATGCATAGTTGATATATTGCAATGTAATTTCTGTGGACAAGTCGGTGTGGTTAAATAAAAACACACAGCACTCCTCACACACTTTTGTTTACTCTTACAGTTTATTGTTTGTGGGCTCCCTGTGCTTCCCTTTGTTCTTTTGTCTTTCCCCTCACCCCCAAACCGATTGCAGTAGATGGCTGCCCCTTACTGAGCCTGCTTCTGCTGGAGATCTCTTCCTGTTAAAAGGGAGTTCTTCCGTCTCACTGTCACCAAATGCTTGCTCATAGGGGATCGCCTGATTGTTGGGGTTCTCTTACTAATCATGTTGGCTCTTTAGCCTACAATATTAAGCACCCTGAGACAACTGTTACTGTGAACTGGCGCTGTGTAGTTAATATTAAAAATGACATTGAAATTTTGACATGTGAAGGCAAAGATTTTGTCCGGTTGGTACATCAAGATTAGATTCGATAATGCATTTTTATGGAAATGTTAACAGTTCCATAAAACCACTTCCTGGAAAGCTGATGTGATCATTGCCAAATTTCTACTTGCAACCAAACCAGTTTCTGACAAGATAAAGTGAACTATCCATACTTTCCTGTGCCTGCTACAGTGCCAGTTACTTGTTTGGAGCCTGTCTGACCTTGTTTAGTTGATGCTCTTCCATCAGTGTCATATAATGTTTTGTGATGCAATATTAATTGCCCTGCGGGTGCGTCAGCTGTTTACAAGCTGATGCACTCGCAACTAATGCAAAATTGTGTGCAGTATATAGTATGAGTCAAAAGTTTGGACACTCTCTGTCATGGTCCTGGGCCGGTGGCCCAGCGTTTTGAGTTCTGTAGTCATGTTTCCCTGTTCCTTTTTGTATTTCTCTTTATTTCTGGTCCCTGGTGTTTCCCTGTGTCATGTCTGCGTGTTCCTGGTCTGGTCACTTCCTGTTTTATTTTGATAGTCCTGTGTTCCCTATGAATTGTTTGGCTTTGCTTCCCCTGTTGTTTGCCTTATTTGCTTCACCTGCTGTTTCCTCTTGCCCTAATTTCCTCTTGTGTATTTAAGCCCTCAGTTTTCTTCTGTTCCTTGTCGCGTCATAAGTGGTTGTTCCCTGCTGTTGTTCCTGCGTGTCTTCCTAGTCGCTCCCTATCCGGTACATTTCCCAGGGAGACTTCATGTTTGTGTTTTTGAACACCTTTTGTTTAATAAGCGTGGGTAAAAAGCACCTTCCCGGAGTCTGCATTTGTGGTCCTCCCTCCTTCCTTCCTGCACAGCAGCTCTCCCACGTGACACTCTCAAGTGTGTCCAAACTTTTACTGGTACTGTACTATAGTAAAAAACAGTAAATCTGAGTGTCTGTTGGCTAAATATTTTCTGCTGTCACTGGCTTACTGTCAGAGCAGCATGTGTAGTTAGATCGTTTATGAAAGTTTAGCTTGCTGGCTGTTGTGACTGTAAATAGACAACAGGGGTGATTCTGAACCTGGTAATAGCTGTGTCCGCACAGGCATGTGTGCACTGTACACACACAAACAATGCAGACTGTGACCAACATTGTTTCCTATGCTGAACACAGAACCAGCATCCATTTGTTAACAATAGAGGTCTCATTTGCTAGGCTCCAGGTTTTGGTGTGCAACAAACCCCCCCAGTGCCTTCACATTGTTTCTACAGTGGCCCCACGTCCAGTGCGCGTGCACACACAGAGGCATTTTTTCCTTTTATTCTCAGTAGGCCTGCTTGATATTTACAGAAGCATAACCTTACAGATAATATTAGTTTCCACTGGAGATGATATTAAGACAGAAATCATAAAGTTTCATCCATATGTTTTAAAGCAATGACACTTTAGGTTTGTTTTTTTTTTTATAATTTTGCCTCTGTACACCACCACAGTGGGTTTTCCATCCATCCATCCATCCATCCATCCATCCATCCATCCATCCATCCATCCATTTTCTTCCACTTTTCCGGGGCCAGGTCGCAGGGACAGCAGCGATAAGCAGAGAAGCCCAGGCCTCCCCATCCACCTCCTCCAGCTCTTCCGGGCGCTTCCAGGTCAGCAGATAGATATAATCTCTCCAGCATGTCCTGGGTCTGCCCCGGTGCCTCCTCCTGGTAGGACATGCCCGGAACACATCACCAAAGAGGCATCCAGGAGGCATCCTAGTCAGATGCCCGAACAACCTCAACTGGCTCCTTTCGATGTGGAGGAGCAGCGGCTCTACTCTGTGCCCCAATGGCTGCACTCTTTACCCTATCTCTAAGGGAGAGGCCAGCCACCCTTCAGAGGAACTTAATTTCTGCCACTTGTATTTGTGATCTTGTTCTTTCGGTCACTACCATGACCATAGGCTAGGGTAGGGACGTAGATTGACCGGTAAATTGACAGCTTCGCTTTCACCCTCAGCTCTCTCTACACCACGATGGACTGATGCAGCATCCGCATCACTGCAGATGCAGCCCCAATCTGTCTGTCAAGCTCCCGCTCCCTTCTCCTGGCGCTCTTTAACAAGACCCCGAGGTACTGAAACTCCTCCACCTGGGGCAGCAACTCGCCCCTGAGCTAGAGTGGGCACGTCACCCTTTTCTGGCTGAGTACCAGGCCTCAGAGGTGCTAATTCTCATGCCAGCCGCTTCACACTCAGCTGTGACCATTCCACTGCGAGCTGGAGGCCACTGCCTGATAAAGCCAAGAGGACCGCATCATCCACAAAAAGCAGATATGAGATTTTGAGGCCACAAAGGCGGAAGCCTTCCATAACTTGGCTATGCCTATAGATTCTGTCCATAAAAATTATGAACAGAATCGGTGACAAAGGGGAGTCCTGGCGAAGCCCAACACCCATAGGAAACGAGTCTGACTCGCTACAGTTGTACAGGGACTGAATGGCCCGCAACAACAGGCCAGACACCCAGTACTCCTGTAGCACACCCCACTGGTTATCCCAAGGGACACAGTCAAATGCCTTCTCCACATCCACATCCACATGTAGACTGGTTGGGCAAACACTCCTACGCACACTCAAATATCCTTGAGAGGATAAAGAGCTGGTCCAGCATTCTGCAACCAGGACGGAAACCACATTGTTCCTTTTGAATCTGAGGTTCAACTAAAGGACGGACCCTCCTTTCGAGCACCTAGTCATAGACCTTACTGGGGAGGCTGAGGAATGTGATCCCTTGATAGTTGGAGCACACCCTCCGGTCGACCTTCTTAAAGATGGGGGCCACCAGAGCTCAGTCTCCTGCTCCACCAGAGAGGTGACATTCCATGTAGTAGTAGCCTTTGGCCATGCCTTGACACACATTGCACCCGACCTATACGATGTCTCCTGCAGGTGGTGGGCCTACAGGAGGGTGGGCCCATGTCGTCTCTTTGGGCTGTGTCCCAGCCAGGCACCATGGGCTACTGTCCGGCCACCAGACGCCCGGCCACTAGAAGCTCTCCCTCGAGCTCCCCCCCAAGCCTGTCTCCAGGGTGGGACCCCCGGTAACCCTATCCCAGCCAGGGTAAACTGTTCCCTTGTTGTATTTTCCATAGGGGTCGTTGGAATCACTCTTTGTCTGGTCCCTCACCCAAGACCAATTTGTCATGGGAAACCCTACCAGGGGGACAAGTCCCTGGACAACACAACAGCTCCTGGAATCACTGGAGCATACAAGCCCCTACACCATGATTAGGTGGCGATTGACAAAGAAACACAGTACACAGCACATATCTTTTTTTCCCCTCCGTTTTAACTGTTTTCTCTCATTCTGTGTTTTGTCAGATGACTATGTCCCTGCAAGGTCTGGATATAACTGAAGAAGCTACGGTAGGGAGTTCAACCTTTTAACCACAACTAAATATTGTCCACATGGGTAAAAAAGGCCTCAGAGCCTTTTCCTCAGTGGTTGCTATGGTAATGCATAATTATTTGTTAGCACTTGGATCTTGTGTGGTAACTATGCACATGACAGATTTAGCAACCTCTCCTCTGCGCTTTATTAGTGTGGTTTATGGTTTTGCTCAAGTGCCTGAGCTCATCTAAATCATTATACCATACAAGCTTTAAACCTTACTGGCTCTTTGTGACGTGTACATTTTAAATGTTTGGGTTTAGACTTGCTTTAGTTTCTTCCCTTTCTCATTATAGGTGCCTGTGAAAGAGATTGAAATGAGCACAATTAATAAGGTGGGAGTCTTTTTTTTTTTTTTAATAAAAACTTTTTGACGTAGCTGCCAGTGAACATACTCTCATGTCAAAATTAAGATTACAGATGCAATCACTGATATTGTTAACTGTTAACAATGAAACAAATGTGTGCGATTTAATATGAGAGTGGTCACAATACTTGAGAATTTTCACCTAATGGTGCTTTTGGAAATCCTTGAACTCATTGTTTTGGTTCTAGGGTGTTTATCATTAGTACTTTAAAGGGATAGTATTTAAATAGTATTGTATTTTGTATATATTCATTTTGTTTTCTTTCTTCTTTTTAAATGTACATTTAAAAATTTGTAGTGTAGTAAAAATCAGAGATGGGTAGCATGACAGATTTTACTTTGATTACAAACATTATGTAGGAGTAGGTAATGGATAATAGGTATTATTTGTAAATAACTGAACATAACTTGAGCTTATTATATAATATTATACTACAGTATATTTCTAGCTAACTAGGCAGCTCTTTCTCTCAATACTTTCTTTAAAGATATAACACATTTTGGGGTCAACTTGAAAGAAAGGCGCATGTGAAATGTAAAAATGAGATCAGAGGTCAAATGTGACATTATATTTAGATGCAAACTATAATGGGATTTGTTTTTGGAATCCCCATATACCAGTAGCACTCCTAAATGTTGCCAATACAAACAAAGACAGTGGAATTTTAAACATAGTTCTAAAGAAAAGGACATTTTATGAAAATTTGAACTTATTTGATCTTGACAAAGAGGTCAGAGATCCCCATATATCTTTCCCTATATGCCTATATGTTTTCAATATAAACAATGGTACTAAGAAACATATCTCTTTGCCCTTCAGATCAATCTACTGACCTTGAAGGAGAAGTCAGAGGTCAAATGTGACATATTTTAAATCTTTATACTGCACTTTCTACATGTTGACAATACATATGACACTTGTAAAAATAGTAGTTTCTAAGTTAGAAGGTTTTTTAAGTCAATTTTTGACCAGTAAATCATTAAGTTGGCCTTGAAGACCGCAGTGGACGTAAGGCAAATTTTAATGGATTGTTAACATGACCCCACTCTACACCCCTACACAGTTTTATCAGAATTCATTCAAAGCTAACGCAGAGAGACAACCAACCATCTCACATTCACACCTATGGGCAATTTAGAATCACCAATTAACCTAACCCCAGAAACTGCATGTCTTTGGACTGTGGGAGGAAACCCGAGTACCTGGAGAAAACCCTGTACCCTGCTTCTTGCCCTATGACAGCTGGGATAGGCTTATATGAATTTATCATATTCTGTGGCTGATTGCCACTTGTGGCTTGCCCAATCAGCGGTTGCCCAGAGCTTGAGTGTGTTGCAGACTCACGACCACTTTTCATCGCAAGGCAATTCCACAGGTCACCTGATAGGAGGCAACCTTTCTGCAAACTGACTGCAATCACTCTAAGAGATTGTCAAAGGTTTGCAAATAATTGCCCTCTAATTTATGAATGCATATACATTTTTTTTGCTGTGGTAGCCAAAAAATTTGGACAAGTCAGTTTTAAGATATGTTCTCAGTCATCCAGGTCATGAAGTCTTAAGTGAGTGAAATGAAGGCAACTGGACTTCTTTTTGGTTCGTGAAGACGTTTCACCTGTATGACCAATCAATTCAAAAAGGTAAACTTTCATAAATTCCATATTCATTACAGGTAAAGTGAAATATTTCAGGCTTATAGGTCATCTAAATCAGGAATACAGTGTCTCAGATTATTAGAAAATTACTAAGATCTATCAAAAATGGATTAACAATTCAGAAATGTGCAGCTCTGAAACATATGTTCATTTATACACTAAATACTTGATCGGGTCTCCTTGACCACAAATTACTGCATCAATGTAGCATAGCACGGAGATGATCAGCTTGAGGCATTGCTTTTCTTGACAGTGGCCTTCAGCTTGTCTGTATTTTTGACCTTGCCACTGATAAAACGCGATGAACCAACACCAGCAGATAATATGGCACCCCAAATTATCAGACTGTGGAAATTTCACAATAAACTTCAAACAGCTTGGATCCTGTGCTTCTCCACTCTTCTTCCAGACTCTGGGTTTCTGATTTCCAAATGAATTGCAAAAATTACTTCCATCTGAAAAAAGAACTTTGGACCACTGAGCAACAGTACAGTTCTTGTTCTCCTTAGCCCAGATAAGATGCTTACGACATTGTCTCTGGTTCAGGTGTGGTTTAATTTTAGGGTTGCAACATTTGTAACACATTTCCTGAAGATGTCTGTGTGTGGTTGCTCTTGATGCACTGACTACAGCTTCAGTCCGCTCCCTGTGAAGCTCTCTTGAGTTCTTGAATAGACTTTTCTTGACAGTACTCTCATGGTTGCTGTCATCCCCGTTGCTTCTGCAGTTTTTCCTTCTACACTTTCCTTTCCAGTCTACTTTCCATTATTTGCTTCTGTGAACAGCCGCCCTTTTCAGTAGTGACCTTCTGCAGCTTACCCTCCTTTTTGAGGCTTTCAGTGATCATCATCAGGACGCCTGTCAAATTCAGTCTTCCGCATGATTGTGGTTGTGTTTACTGAACTAGACCGAGACATACACAGTATTTATACTGTTTGAATAATAATTTACTCAAACTCGATAATTAACTACTCTAATATTATGAGATAC
The DNA here is from genome assembly GCA_024447675.2 of Pterophyllum scalare. NCBI lineage: Eukaryota > Metazoa > Chordata > Actinopteri > Cichliformes > Cichlidae > Pterophyllum > Pterophyllum scalare. Next base: position 2,617 of record JAMQGT020002254.1, on the reverse strand, counting down.
TAGATTTCTGATTTTCATGAGCTGTAAGCCATAATAATCCAAATTAAAACATATAAAGGGTTTACTTTGCATTTAATGAACATAGAATATGAACATTTACCTCTTTGAATTAAGAAAAAAAACATTTTCAATATATCGTAATATTTTGGAATATGCTAGTATTTACTTGGGATACATTTACAAACTCCCTAATAAATTAATGCTAATAAGTAGGCATGTTTTGTTACTTAGTGATCTAGTAGAATGTATAATCTGCTTAATGTCTTTTTGAGCCCCTGAAGTCCTGAAGCACTCTCCATCGAGCAAATACCAGATGGAGATTTACTCTAGCTTTACTTTTGTTTCTGTGAGTTCCAGCGTCCACCATTTCGACTACAATGAGAAATTTACCAGTAGCTACTGAGGAAGTTGAGTTTGGAAATTCAGCTAGGCGATTACAGAAGGTCACAGAAAGATGGCGGTCACACCACCTGTCTCAGATTAAAGGTTTATATGGATGTACACCGATGGTATGCTTAGGTTAAAGAAAAAAATGAACAAAAGAATCTTTAGGTTGGCCAAAACTCACTGCAATGACAATATTTCCACCATGGTTATATTGTGATGTTGTGTTTTGTCTTCTAGATGGTGAGGCATCCTAAGTACTGTCCTGGAGTGAACAACAGTCCAGGATACCTGTGTGAAACGGGACATTGCTGCGGGGAGACGGGCTGCTGTACCTACTACTATGAACTCTGGTGTGAGTCAACTGACTGCTTCTTCTCCTCTGCTGTGTCACTGAGGAAAGGGTTCTGATTTAATAGCTGTGTACATCATTTATTACTCAAAGCGCTAGGATGCATTAAAAGTCTCCTATTATGCTCATTTGTAGCTCTGGAGTTCTGGCCTCGTAATCTACTAATGTTGTTTTACATGGTTTAATATTTAAAATAATCTTTAAGTATTTTATAATGTGCTGGATTGCCTGCTTTAGGCCAGTTGTCTGAAAAAAGGCATGCACTCAAATCACTGCGTGTTCTTTGGAGGGGAAAAAATAAAAGAACCTCCATGTAGACAAAGTAGATCTGAGATGAAATTCAGATAACACACCACGAGCTTATTGTTTTTTCTTTTATCATTTCTTTATTTTTATCATTTCCTGTTTTCTGCAGGGTTCTGGCTCTTGTGGACAGTGCTGATCCTCTTCAGCTGTTTCTGTGCCTACCGCCACCGCCGGGCCAAGCTGAGGATTCAGCAGCAGCAGAGGCAGAGAGAAATCAATCTGATCGCTTACAACGGAGCTTGTAACTACCCTTCGTCAATGCTGGACCTCAGTATGTTCACTTCATTTCAAATCACACATACTGTAACTCCCAAATACTAAATGAAATCAGTTCCAAACACTTTAAGTGCATTATAATTCCCTTGCACTGCTTTTCTGAGAAAATAGAAATGTGCCTACATTTAGATAGCTCTAAACAGGTCTGTAAACAGTGATCATATGAAAGAAATAAAGTAGTAAATGCTTCCACTGCATGCAGTAGAGATATGTAAAGGGTGTTTTCTTATATGGACTGTGCTTATTTACAAAAGCGAAAGAGCTCTGTGCTTTGAATGTAATAGCTATATAGGAGCTTTTTGGTGTGCAGATCAGTCTGTTTGCATATTACCAATGTGTGATGCATCACAGGAAAAGCCAGCTGAAGACACAGACTGAGAATCTTGGCTATCTGAGCAAAGATGCAATGAAGAACATTTCCAATGTTTTTCCAATGCTTGTTATCTAAACTTCACTATCTGTAAATATCTCTCAAATATATCTCTGAAAAATACAGTGTATTGAACAATTTCTGATACATAAACTGCAAATAAGCAGCATACTCTTTTGCTCCAGGATTTAGTCCAGCAAGCCTCTCCGCCATGGGGGGGGAAGTACCCTGCTCAGCCCAGCCACACACACCCGGGGTTGCAAACTGGCCAGTCAGCCTGTGACATTTGCCCCATTAGGGCCCCAGTATACCTGCCGCAGTTGTCAATTTCTACGCCGCCGGTGATCTCATCACATAGCCACATCGATTTATGCTTACTGTTATGGTGCAGGCACCCACTGCAGTATTGGTAGAAATGTCACAGGGTAGTCTTGCTCTTTAACACCTCAGACAATGAGCTGCCAGACTCAAATGTAGATTAGAACAAAAGCAAGTTGTATTATAAAGCTGAGTCCAGATGCAGTAAAACAAAAGATGAATAGTTCAGAAGTAAAATAACCAACAAAACACGGGAACTAGGAACATGGAAACTTTCGAGTGAAAATGTGAAGGACAACAGCAGACTATAAGGAAGACAGAACTATTTATAAACAGAAGGTCGATACAGGTGGAGAACAAGGCACTGCTGAAAGTAATAAGGATAATCACAGGAGGGTAGTAAGACTCAAAGCAAGACACAAGCGACAGCTAACTATCCAAGGAAACCAGAAATAATCCAAAAGAAAACAACTAAACATGGTGAGAAGAAGCTCACACTAAAACACAATACAAAAGGAACACTGGGGAGGCTGGAATAATAAACCCGGGACAGAAACCGAAACACAAGAAGCACAAAAACTAAAACTCTTCACGAGTACAGGAATAAAGTG
>JAMQGT020002253.1:0-49239 GCA_024447675.2 Pterophyllum scalare | reverse complement strand
TGCTCGAAGACTCAGAGAAAGTGTTATAAAAAGTCTGTGGTTTTGGTTTTGTACTGAGAAACAGAGACACAGGAGAGGGTATGTCTACTTGACAGCGACTATAATCAGTCCTGTTAAAGTGTGAACGGGTCACTTGTACAGACAATTTATTACCTGACCAAGCTTGATAAAGAGTTTCAGCTTAATTGGCTGTCACAACTTTCCTGTCTGGTTCACTGCTTTGACAACATCATTTGGGTGCAGCAGGAAGTCGTTTGTAGACAAAAAGCTCTAAAAACCAACAATATACAACACTGCTACAGCAGCAAAAGCCATGCAGACACAGTTAATGACAATAAGAGACCTAAACAGAGCTAAAAAGACAAAAATTGAACTTTTAATTCAGTTAAGGAACTCTAGGTGAATTATAATCTTGCTCCATAAAGTGTGAGTTATACTTTATGTCAAATCTTTGTGACCAATGCCATTGCCAGCTTTTATACTTGTGCTGGTGTGCCTGCGTTGCTCTGCAATTTTGTTGCCAAAACACTGGCTGTGGTGGAGTTTCACTGTTTGAGCTGATCCACTGTCTTCCATTTGATTTGAAAAAATGGTGGCAGAAGGAAAAAGTAGTTGGAATTACAGGGGGAAGCAATGTTACTGAACAGGCAAATCACAGTTGACTTGGATGACTGAGAACCTCCACAGACACAAATCACAGCTGTTGCGCACTGCATCAGCATAACATGTAGTTATATTTTTAGGGGAGTGCAAGTAAATGGTAAAAGGACTGGTTCTTATATAGCACTTTTCTACTTTACTCGAGCACTCAAAGCACTTTATACAACATGCCTCATTCACCCATTCACACCCATTCACACAAGCACTTTTTTCTACACCTAATTGCTTTCTATCTGACATTCTCACACTCCAATGAATGCATTGCAACTAGGGGTTAAATATCTTTCCCAAGGATACTTTGGAATGCAGACTGGAGCCACCAACCTTCTGATTAGTAGGTGCCCTGCTCCACCTCCTGAGCTACAGCCACCTCATGTCAACGTAAGTTACGACCAGAGACAGTATAAAAGATAGACGTAGTTACTGTGACGTCACTCATTCTGAAAGTCCCATCCTGAAGATGAGCATTTTTGCCATCAGCATCTTGGTGTTTAAAATCAGATGTGAAGACTGGGGCAGATTTGACTGTGAAACCTCACATAATCCTCCTTTCTGACACTTAGAATGACCAAAATTTACAAAACGGATTTAAAGTTTTACACAATATATGGCCCAAAATGAGTGTCTTAGAGACCATAAACTCAGCAGCACAGTTTTTACAGAAGTCCCAGCAGAGGGCCGTTTTCCCACAGATTTCTACAGGATTTTTTGCAACCACAGGTATTGCCATCTGGTGACCACTTCCACATTGGCTTCATTTTTCAGACCCAGAAACTACATCCATCCTTTACACTGTTGATGGTTACAACATAGGGTTTCAGACGGTTTTGCAGTTACAATATACCTACAGCATAGATTTAACTCTGAGGCATAAATCTCACATACGTCCTGGAGTGTTTGAACAAGCAGGTGAAATAAACATTTTGAAAAAGCAGTGACGCTATTAAATGTAATGAAAAGCTATAGGATATATAAATGCCACACTTGCTACGTTTGAAAAATCATTGCCAGAGACAATAATAGTTCACATGTGAAATCTAAAGCAACAGCTCTGCCATAATTTCTACCTAAGAAGCATCTATATTCTCGGTTTCTATTGACAAGTTCATAAATATAAAATAATTCTACATTTTAAAGTGTCCATAATATTTTTTTATATTATGAGCTGACACCCATGCTCATTTTTAGGATACAATCAGTATGATAATATTGGGTCAGATAATATTTGTTAAGAAAAAGACAATGTCACCTAAATGCTGTTATTAACCTGCTGACCACATCAGGTATATCTTGTCCAGAGGCATTGATTAAGATTTCACTGAATTTCTTCAGATTTCTCTTTGTTATTATGTTTAATTTCTTGTTTTTTGGGGGGGGGTCACAAGCATATATGAAAGCAACAATATTCTGAAATCTGTTATCATAAAGCTACCCAACATTTTTATTTCAGCATCTGGTGCTCAGATGCCTCACTAAACCTTAAACATTATGCTCCATTTCCAGGATAAAAGCTCATTGCTCTGTGAGCTAGTCCTTGTTTAACGTCTATTTCAGAACAAATGAGCTCTATATTAACCTGTGGTGCCCTAAAACTGTCTATTAGACTGTATACTACCTGATAAAAGTCCAGATTCTTTGTAAATGTGCAACCTTGATGTAGTGTTACGCAGTGTTTAGCAGAGTCATTATGTTGCCAGCACCTTATATGATCTAACATAGCTTTAAAGATCCTCTAATAGATATTCTACATTAACCGTGGGTGAAATGACTCTGTGGTATGTAATGTGAAAGATTTCAGTGGAAATGATGATTCCGCCGAGGATCATCGTCTGACTCTGCAGTTCCCTACAGCTCTACAGAGTTTTACAGCCTGCAACCTTACTGTTGTGGTTCATTGTCACAGCACCACCTCATTTCCCACAGCAGACAGCTGTGTCACAGAAAAAAGCTCAATTAAAGCTGATGTGCGCTACCTGCCCAGCAGTAAATGGCAGACAGATGGAATTACAAAAAGCTGGTGAAGACAATTTAGCATCAGAGGAGCTCAACGGTCCTCTTATTATATCCCTGTGGTTTTGACAATATTTCAGTCCCCTGACTCTCAACAGTAACCCGTTTGCTATGTGGTTATTAGCACTAAATACCAGCTAGTATGCATTAAATCTGTGATGTGCAGATCATTTGGATTTGCCAGAAAAGTAAAATCTTCTTAAATATTAAACATGTGTGCCACTCTTATAAAAACAATTATACTGCATGCTTGGATACATTTTATCATGCAAATCTACACATATCAGGTAAGGCTATTCACTGTGCCTCCTTACATGAAAAAACACAGAGAGGCAAACTGGTTCACGCACAATATATTTTATGCTCTGGATTAGGATCACCTGTCAGAAAGCTTCTTTAGCATCTTGAACCAGTTGAGACTAAAACAGAATCTATTAGCAGAAGAAGTGGAAATCACGAGGCCCCCGTGGGCTCTTAAATGCAATCAGCCATATTCCTCCATCACTATTGAAACCAGCCTTATTGTGAGTGTAGTACTATGGAGTGGAGCGTAGCTTTCAGCACTGAAGCAAAGAAGATTAGCTCAGCCTACAGATGCTTGGTTTGCTGAGAGCACTGTTTGGTGATAAAAGCATGCCCAGCAGAATCCCAGTGAATGTGACAATCAATTCCAATTCACTTTACAGACAAGGCTAATTCAATAATCTTCCTTTTCCACATATACACCCTAAATGGTAGTTTACACCTACTGCTGATGTTGTGAATAGATGCTCTCTGCTCTGAGGTAAACCAAAACAGCTGCATCACTATCCCAGCACCAACCTGATGTTTGGTTTTTAAAGATACTGTTTCAAGGAAAGCTTTCTTTTTTGCTGATTGAGCACTGTTGAGGAAATGGCTGACTTCAAGAGCTCATTGTGGCAGTCTGTCCTCTAACTGTGAGTCAGAAACATCACATTTTTACTGCATTCAGTCTTTGAATAATGCATGCTTGCTAGCCGCATGCATCAGCAGCCTCCATGGCATTTCTTGTCCTTACAGCGGAATTGCAAGCAGCCCATCTGCACCCATCAACACTGAAAACACAGCCAGCAGCAGGAGTGCTACATTGCTCAGCAGCCAGCTTGTTTAAAGTGGGCACTACCCTCCAAAAACAGTCCAGTTTTTGTCAGACTGTGTAGACAGTGGATGATTGTCAGGATGTATCATTTTCTTTGGTCACTTCCTGTTACAGCACTCAGAGGTGTGCAGATATGAGACATGAAAGACTGAGCAGAGCTGGTGTTTGAGCACCTCAGCTCTCTCTGCATTTGAATGCCAAAGATAATAGCTTCATGCTGCATTTTCACAGCTCATTTTGTGCAAGAGCGCAGAACTTGATGGAGAAACTTCACTATTAGGCTGCACAACTTCTGAGAAACCCTTTTAAGTATATCCAACCACATGCGGTCAATCTTTATAAGAATAAGCTTTAGTTTCTGTGGTTTGACAAAGTGGCATGCAGGTACTAAGCATCTTCCAGCCTCCACAGAGGTTTTTTTTTGTTTTCATTCTCAGCTCACAATTGTTGTAGCCTTGTCTGAGATTTTAGGATTATGTGATTTGAGTTTAGACAGAGGCATTTTTCATCTTTTATTTTTGTGCCCTGGTCATTGCCAAATAGGTCTGGCAGTCGTAAATCAACTGCTGCCATGTTAGACCAGTATGCCAAAAATCTGAAGCCTTGGCAGCCACATTATAGTGTTTGAAGTCTGCACTCTCTGTATGAGAGATCACAGTTATTTTTCAGACACTGCAGCTGCATCAAGACACCTGTCAAACAACAGACAGAAAACAAAAAATAGCATTTCTGTGACAAAACTCTGTTACTACTCTCTGGCTTTTACAGAAATCCCACAAAATAGATTGCAGAGACTGGTTGTTTGCTTCATGACTCACCATGGCATCAGACATTACTGTAAGAGTGATGCACCAGTAAACCCCCTGAAGTCCATGATACTACAAATAAAATCTTAACTTCAGAATAAAACATGTTATTACTGCTACATTAATTTCTATTCTCACAAGACTTGGAGCAAAAGTGGAATGAAATCAGCTGAAAATCGGAAGGGGAATTGCATCCCAGAGCACCACAAGTTTCAGCAGAAGCAGCCTATTATCTATGATCATTTGGGAGGCTATCTGAAACAAGACCTTTAAACCACAACCCAACCCTCTGCAGACTGTCTACCCACTAATAAACTGGCTTTTCAATTAGCACCTATCTGACATTACAACGATAACACAAAACCAATTACACGCTGTGCTGCAGATAACTCGTAATCCATTTAATTGGTCTGATTTGACTTCTTCATTTTTTTCTTATTCCCTTCCTTTTGTTGCTGCCGTAGGGCTTTTTGTTCTCCAACCAGGACAAGGTATCACACTGAATTATCGGTATTGAAGGCACATGTGAGATAGCAGGTCGGCCAGTCTCCAGGAGATCCTGATAGGGTTTTGTGTGTGTTTGTGTGTATTGGAGTGTTGATGACACCTTTGGAGATGAGATGAGCAAAGAAGAATCTGTAGCTTTAGGTTGTAACACTTGGATTCAAATTTCACAACTCTGTTTTCTGTGTTTCTCCTGGGTGATGTTGTATAAAGCGTTAAGCTTGACCTTGTTTGCAGGAATAATACTTAGCCTCTTTATGTGTGTTTTCCTTGTACAGTATATACACCATATGAATAATAGTATTGGGTCACCCGCATATTATTCCTAGCCGAACTTTTATGACATCCCATTCTAAATCCATAGACATTAATATGGAGTTGGTCCCTATGTGGCACTATAACAGCTTCCACTCTTCTAGGAAAGCTTTCTACGAGATTTTGGAGTGTGTCTGTGGGAATTTTTGCCCCTTCATCCAGAAGAGCATTTGTGAGGTCAGATATCAATGTTGGACCAGAGCTCACAATTTCCATTCTAGTTTACCCCAAAGGTAAGATCAGAGCTCTGCCAGTCAGCTCTACTATCACTGTTTTAGGTAGATCTAAATGACTTTTTTTCAGCATTTATTTTTAGCATTTATTTCACAATATTAGAGATTATGAGATAGGCAGGAACTAACATTTTCTTTTCTTTTTTCTTTTTTTTTTTTGTAAAAATAATGTTACTGAAAGGGGGGTGGGGAGAGAGAGACCATTAGAAACCCCTGATACATGTAAAGGACTCTCATTACTGTTTTTCAGTGCTGGAGAGAGACAGAAAGAAAGTGAGCTGCAGATTGAGGAAATGAGGCTTTCTGGAAGCAACAGAGATGAATAAGTAGACTGAGTGAGTGCAGCTATTAACCCGAAGCTGTTTCAGCTTTGACTGATAACAGAGAGCTGACTCTAATGATGCCACAGAGTCACAGGAACAATCAAGTACCTTAATCGTGAGGAGAACGAGAAGGAAAAAAAATTGCCGCATTTAAGCTGCAACGTTAAGCAATCAACTGAAACTTTTCTGTTTGTGCAAACTGACACTACAGATAAAAAATAATTAAATAAGGGAAAACAATAATTGTCTCATTTAGTATCCTTGCAAAAGTAATCATCAATTTCCAATTTTTAATCAGGACAGGTCTCAGTAGCCTTGAGTGAGTGACTTTTATTGCACACCTGATATGAGGCAACTCATCTCATGCATCATACAACATACAAATCAATCATAATTTGCATCAAAATGATATTTCAGGCGAATTTTTTCAGAGTGTCTCCTCCCTGTTTAGGAAGCAAACAAAAGTCATTTTTGCTTCTGGCTGATTGGTACGAATGGGTGGGACAAAAAGGGATGGTAGATGCATTCATCAAATATGGCAATTTGCTTAATGGACTCTGACAAAGCCATTGGCGGTCTTTATTTAGATGCAGATGACTTCCTGCATACTGGCTTCCTCTGTCACTGCTGCAGCCGCCTGTTGTCAAAAAGAGAAGGCGGCTCCCTCCTGCATTTTTTTTTTTTTAACAGACTGACAGTTAATCACCAATGCTGTCTATCTATGAGTCTGACTGACTGTTGACACTCTCTCTCAACCTCTCTATTGCCTTACACCATTTTCAATTTATTCTTTTCAAATCTCCATAGAGAACTGACTATCTCTCAGCTAGACTGCAGCACATACAGTATACAGTATGAAGACACATAGTTATGATTGTCATAAAGCAAAAAGAAAAAAAATAGAGAAGGTTGGTTGAAACTGTATCTGTGTTTCACTCAAAAGCGAAGCTGCCACCCATAAACACAGCCTGCTGAAAGAGTGAGATGAAATTGTTTTTCTAATTATAGCTCATAACAGCACTTGATATTATAGGCTATAACAAATATGCCAGTAAAAATGGTCCTATTCTGTATTCAATTGCTGTATTGCTTACGGGAAGATTTTAGGCCTGGGAGAGCTGATAAGCATTCAACCAGCATACTGAAGGCACAGGGCTTTCCTGCTATTGAAAAAATTCAGCGCATCAGCCTCTGCTGTTGGGTGCTGGATATTAATGTGTCTTACACACGCAATCTTCAGGTTGTGTATGAAAATATCCACATTATCAAAGGTTTCTCAATAAAATGTCTTAAGAAACATTCACTATGACAGAGTGCCAATTTGACACAGCAAATATATGGCACATCTGACATTTCTTTCATCAGGAGAACTTTTTTTCCTGAAAATTAATAGTTTTAATTCATTTTTCAAGCATTGCATGGAACAAATGGCATCTTTTTTTAAATAAAAAAAAACCCACAGACATTTTAAGATGTTGCCTTCAGCTCTGATGTTTGATCAAACAATTATTTGTAGATCTATCAATAATTAGATGCAGCCATGCATTAAACAACAAACGAATTAAGATATTTGTCATGTTCTAAAAAAATGTCTTAAAGGCACAAAGATACAGACAAACTGGGATTTCATACATTTGTTGCTCAATAATCAGACCAAAGTCCTTCAGGTCTCTGCTTTGAGGATGGTAAGCCTTTTTCAAAAATAAACAAAATAAATGAAATTCTTCTTTAATGAGGCTTAAATATGACTTCTGTGCTTAAGATGTCCTAATGGAGATTAATCTTCAGCATGCAGTGGCTTCAAATCCACTGTGTGTCTCATGGAAGAGGAGAGATTAACAGAAATCCACCAGGGAGGACGATAAGTGGGGTTTTTTTTCAATCTCACACGGGGACTGTGGGTCTTCTGAGAGGCTGAAATGACCTGCATTGTACCACAGAAGCCCTTAGCATTAGTATGGTAACCAGCTTCAAGCAAGGACCTTCAAAGTTTCTCAAAGAAATGGTTTGTGGCAGAGACTCTTATACCCTGCAGAAAGAAGTTCTCTGAATTCAGTCAAAGGTCAGTGAAGTTTTCAGGCCCAGATATAAAAAGCCTTTACTTTAAGATGAAATTTATGTGGACAAATACTCAGGAGTGTGTCAGAGACTGCTTGAGAAACTTAAATGAGTCAGATAATATTTTAAACCAGATTTGGAGGAATTACTCATAACATATTTCCAATCTCATTGTACATTCTGCAAAATGACAAATAAAGGCATTCTTTTCTATGAGGGTGAAAATCCCAGGACACCACCTATCTGGATATAAACAATGTGTACATCCATCCTACACTCACAACCATGACATATTGACTTGGGGATCAGTACATCTTTACCGCGTTGAACGAGGTAGGGCAGAAGCATATCTGTTAGTCATTCAGGCAGCAGCAGACATTACTGATGGCATTTGATGTCACAAAGGTCAGAATTTAAATTGGACACGAGACTAAAACATCACACCGATGATTCTGAGCAAATTGATAGAATAAAAGCAGTCACCCTCCTGCATGACGAAACGCAGCACAAGAACACAGGACTGCATGCTACCCACCGTACAAATCTTATTTCTGTGGACGAGGTCTGTGTCAGGACCTTGTCAGCAGCTGCCATGATGGAGGGAGGTGATTGTTGTCCCCATCTGGCCACATAATGAGCTCAGAGCGAGACATGGGGTTACTAATAGAAACATGTCATACGCCACAAACAGCACAGTGGGAGCAAAACAACAAACTGTACAGCTGTTGTCAATAAAATAAAGGACACTGGCATTTCATTTTTGAGTGTCTCATTTTATAATTCTCTTTCTCACTTAGTGTCACAGTGTGATGTGATTTGTCCTTTGACAAAATTACTCCAATTGTAAGGCTTGTTTTCCCTGGGCTCACTTAGCTTGTGAGGGAGGAGGCTGTGGAGCTGAACCGCTTAAGTGCAGCAGTTCATTGAAATTCATGTGGGAAGAGCATGCAAAAGTGGTCTAAATCTCTTTAGAGGACCTATTTCACTTTCAAATAAAATATTACAGTTGAAGGGCAACTGCTCAAAGGTGTCAGGATAGTGCAGAGTAAGAAAGTATGGAGCGCTCCAACACCAATGCCCCTTTGGTCTTTTCCTCAAAAACGCATGGGAAGAAGCAGTTTCATCCAAAATCAAGACTAAACACAGATTTGAGTGCCAGTCTGAGCTCTAAGTGTTAAAAATGGGACGGCAGGGAATTTTGTAGTATGCAAGGAATGAATGAAATACCAAAAATGAGGGCCAACAGATGATGTTTCAACAGCTAATAATTTTAATTTCATTAGTGCAAAGGGCCTCCAAGGGAAACATGAACAGATAACTCTGCACTCAAAAATGGTACCCAAGTTAATCAATACTGCTCTTCCATAAAGTGAGAATTGCTGCAATAATACAGACAGGTTCAGTGTATATTACTCCAAAAATACACACTTGCAAAAATGCAAGTCATCAAGTCCAAGGTGATGTCTTTAGATGCCTCATTTTGTCCAACCAATACTCCAAAACCCAAGCAAATGTACTACTGCAGAAACAATACAATCATTACTGGAAATACTGAATGCACTAAACTAGTTGGTGGTTTGGGTTCAGTCCAAACCCATTCCGTAAGCTGTCATCTGTAGTCTGCGTTGTACAGAGTTTATTTAATTTTTTCATTCGTGTAACTGGGATAATACATGTAAGTGTTATGTTACAAAAAAGTCCACAAAGTAAACAGATATCCAAGACACAGGTGAGGCAGAGAATAAAGCCAAAGAACATCACAGGAGCAAACTGGCCTGAAGAAGTGGGGAACTTAACTGACAGCTTGACAAAGGACAGGGGAGACTGGGCTGTGTACATTCACAGGACATTTTATTAGGTACATCTGTTCTACTGAGATGGCAGCAACTCAGTGCATTTAGACATGTATGCAGACATGCTGAATTTCAAACCAAGTATCAGAATGGCGAAGAAAATTGATTTAAGTAATGTTGAATGTGGCATGGTTGCTGCCACCACTGTCTGAGTATTTCAGTAAGCGCTGATTTTCCTACTTAATCATCTTGAGAGTTTGAAAAAGAGACAATATCCAGTAAGCAGCAGATTTCTGGGTGAAAATACCTTGTTGATGTCATAGGAGAATGGCCAGATTGCACTGAGGAAGTTAATAGTAACTCAAATAAAGACAAGTTACCCCAAGGTATTTGGAAGAGCATCTCTGATCACACAACACGTTTAACTGCTGAAGCAGCAGAAGATGCTACAGTTCATACAGGGTCACCAAAATTGGACAACAGAAATTTAGAAAAATGTTGCCTGGTCTGATGAATCTCACTTTCTGCCGCTACATTTAAATAACATGGCCAGAGGTTGGTGTAAACAACATGAAACCATGGATCCATCCTGCCTTCTATCTGTGCTTTAGGTGTGATGTCGTTATGGTGTGGGGGATAGTTTCTTTACACAATTTGGGCCCCTGAGTAACAACTGAGCATAATTTAAATGCCACAGCCTACCTGAGTATTGTTGCTTACTGTATCCATCCCTTTATGACCACAGTGAACCCATCTTCTGATGGCTGCTTCCAACAGGATAATGAACCATGTCACAAAGCTCAGATCATCTCAGCCTGGTTTCATGAACTTGACAATGACTTCACTAAACTCAAATGGCCTCTACAGTTATCAGATCTCAATCCAATAGAGCACCTTTGTGATGTGGTGATTCTCATCATGGATGTGCAGCCAATAAATATGCAGCGACTGTGTGATGCTATAAGGCCGGAATGTATCAAAATCTCTGAGGAATGTCTCCAGCACTGTGCTGAATCTGTGCCATGAAGAATTAAAGCGGTTCTGAAGGCAAAAGGAAGTCCGACCTGGTACTTAGACACAGAAGGGGAATGACACATGTACATGCAATCAATGACGAGTGAGAACTGTTAGGAAATCAGGGACAAGAGAAAGAAAGCAAAAGATAGATGAATGAAAACTAACCCTCAAAAGTAAAACAGGAAAAAACACAAAGAAACAAACACAGACATGAATCCTAACAATGAACAAAGGAACACAGTGGAACCAAGGAACAAACATGGAAATGAGACAAAGGGAGGCACCGATAGGGAAACTATTACTGATATCAACAACAAAAATGACAATAATATATTATTATATTAATTATATATCATTACTGATATATAAAAACTAAGACTCACATTCTACTAAAATAAGAAATTAGAACATGAAATATAGAAATTCAGAAACCAGAAGCCGAAGTCCAAAACATGGGGCTAAGACAGTATGTAGGTCTTCTTGTTGAGTCCATTCAAAAGTGGACCCAAACGCAGAAACAAAAGTCCATAAAAGAACAAAAGGCAAGCATATATAAGCTGATGGTTAATTGTTCAAGCCCAGCACAAAACAAAACACAATGATAAAAGGTGGGACCAAAACCAGGGACTACACCTCTAGCTACAGCCAGCAGACCTTGTCCCTTGATATGCTTTTCACACTCAAGGAACAAACACACTTTACACAGAGTGGGATAAAGTGAGGTTACAGACTTATTCCACCTCCAGGGCCAGGATCATCACTACATCACAAGCGATATTTATAAGCCGTTGTTTGCTGGGTCAAGGTCATGTTAATCAGCCACAACACCATACGGCAAGTCTGAATGATTTTGGTTATATTTCATGAGAGCTGTAGTGATGTTTAGAGGTGGCTCCACATTATGTAATGCAAAGGACGATTTAACATCATTTGAATACGAATAAAAAGGATTAAATAAAATGTCCAAGTATTGTTATTGCTTGTTCTGCCCCACTCAATAACTGGTAATGACTGATAAGTGATAATATCTGTTCAGTATTTATAAATGTCCACAAAGGGATTTTTGTTTGTTTTTATTTGCAGCGTAGCAAATAATAATTTTAAAAAAAACACAGTGCACGAATACCTAGTTTTCAGATGTAATCCCACAGAAGCCACATCTGTTCCACACCCACATGCAGTGGAAAGAGTATTTATTTACATGTGAAATGTAGTGCAAAACCATCCATTACACATCAGTGGTCTAAACTGACACCAAGAGCTTTTCTGTGCATTTTTGTGGTATTGAAGTCGTAAATAATTTCTGCTTTTGCCATCTGCTTATGTTCCCGTGCCACTGTCAATCAACTGTGATCAAACTCAACCCACACAGGTTTTCACTGTTAAACTCTTGATATATGCTTATAGCTCCCTACAATAACAGCAAGCACAACTTTGGTTTGACTAATGGTTTGTTTGCGTAGCAAGTAATGATTACCCAGAAAAAAAAAAGAAAGACAAAAAAAGAAAATTAAATCTTGACAAAATGTTATTTTCTGGTAAATACAGATAGTGAAGACATAGGCTAACTCTACACCTAAAAATAAATAAAATCCATTAAACAAATTCATTAAAATGTAGCTGCAGTCACTTTCCTGTGCATCTTAATCTGTTAAATACATGTTTATCTAGAAAATACAAAGTGCCAGATTTGGAGTTTGCAAATAACTTTTTCTAATGTGGACATAAACACACGGGTGATTTGATAACTTACTTGCTGAGTCCACTCTTGTATACTGGATAAATTTAATTCACCTTAGAAAACAACATACCTGATATCAGACTGTGGAGTCTTTGTAACCTCTATTATATGGTGCAGCCATATATATATATATATATATATATATATATATATATATATATATATATATATATATATATATATATATACACATAATCTTGAACAACTGCTCATTTCTTTATATTTTACACTGAAAATGGGAAACATATGCACCAATTTACTGAAACATGCAAACATACATGGAGAGGCAGTATATAAGGAAAAACAGAGCTTATACAATTCTAACAGGTTCAAAAATCAATATTTGGTATGACCATCTTTACTATTGAACACATCCTGAACTCTCTTAGACAGGCTTTCTTGTGATTTCTTTAAGTAGCCTTCAGGAATAGTCTCCGGGCTTCTTGAAGGATACTCAAAGCTCTTCTTTGGATGTTGGCTGTCTTTTGTTCTGTTCTCTGTCAGGATGACCCCACACTACTTCAATAATCTTGAGGTCTGGGCTCTGAGGAGACTGATCCATGACCAATGGTGTTTCCTTGTGTGTGTTTTTTGATCCAGGTATGATTTTGTTGCACTGGCAGTGTGTTTGGGATCACTGTCAGGCTGGAAAATGAAGTTGTTGCCAATCAGAAGCTTTCAAGATGCTATTGCACGGTGGATCAAAATCTGATGAGACCTCTATGTTCATAATTCCAGCAATTTTGACAAGATTCCCAACACCACTGGCTGAAATGCAGCCCAGTCTTTACTGGATTTTCCTACTTCTTAAGGACATGACCTTCAGATACTGTTAATCTGCTGTAGGTAATTTTCTAGGCCTGCCACTTCCTTCTTTTTCTTATACTTGTCCAGTTTCCTCAATACTTTTAAGGACACAATGCACACCATGCAGAGATATCCCAAGTTTTTGGCTGAGGGAATTATCTTATTAGTGCAAAAATACTATTTTATGCTTGTCAAACTGTTATCTTTGGCATTTCTCACAGATTCAAAGAAATGGGAACAAATGTGTTTTTACAGCAATTTGCTAGTAACAAAGTGTCTAAAGATACAATTTAAAATTGGTTCTTTGCTAAGTTGTCTGTTATGTGTAGATGCAACACTGGTTCATCTCTTGAGTTTGGTGCCTTTTTATGCTTAAATGATTCACTGGTAAATATTAAATGACTTGACAAAAAATTCCTTTGAAATGATTAGGTACAAGGACTGGACTGAAAATGAAAGAAAAACAGCGAATGGAGAAATACTGCTCAAGATCCATTTTTAAAATTACAGGAAAGTCTGAAGCAAAAATACATTTATAAAGAAACAAGAGCCCAATAAGTGGCCCAAGACTTTTGCACTGTCCTGTAGACATATTAACAGTCACTGCCTACGTTTTGCCAAACTAATTTAATCATTCATGATAACCCAATAAAGGCCATAGTGTGTGTGCAGTATGGTCAACTTATCATTTACACACAGCGGTAAGCCTACAGTGTTTTTCACTCTGATTTAGTGTTTCTGCTATTTTTGCATTCAGTGTAATTACACTGAACCCCTGAAGTCCCCTAAGAGGACATTTTGTATCTTGTATGAACCTTTGCAAACAAAACAACAAAAAAACAAGATTAATAATTGATGTAGAATATACATTAATAATAATAATTTTAAAAAAGCTATAACCTTACATGTAACACAGGGGTAGCTAAGCTCTTGTTTTGTTTCTAATGAACCCGCAGGGACAGCTGAAAAAGAAGCTTTTTCGCTAAAAAAAAAAAAAAAGGAACCAAAAGTTGTAGGAGAAAGCTGAACAGGCCTGTGAAACCCCACTCTAACGTGATTTCTTTTTACTGCCAGATTAACGATACGTTAACCTGGCAGAAGGAAAACGCGGCCTTCCTTAGCATTAATTATTGAAAACAGTACAGGGAGCAGTCTGATCCTGAGACGACTACGGGAAGCGGAAGACGGCGTTGCTTAGCAACCACGGGGCCAAACAAGCGCTAGCAGCATCCGAGGGCTTATTTTGGCGTGTTAGCATTTTAGCTAAACTTCGTTTTTTCTGTTTAATATACTGCTCTGATCTCAATAGTCGTATTTTTTTTTTTTAAGTATATATTTTTTAAATTTACCTACAAGTCAAATGGCAGGCAAGAAAAAGGAGGCAACATTGCAGGTTGGACAAATACATCATGGTTTCTGTGATTTTGACAGAAGCCTACTTACGTTTATGTCCCTGTGGCTGACAGTTTGGCTTTTCTTATCCAGGCTTCTGTCACAAACCAAGAGCAGTGGGAGGAGATGCTTGCAACCAAGGGTTTAACAGGTAAGAACGTCATAAGCAAACGAGCTGTTGTCCCGATAAAAGTCAATACTTGGAAAGATGTTACAGCTTGATGTGAAGGACTGCTGGTATTGTGGTTACGTGTTTGCTGTGTTCTGCTGCCCCCCTGTGTTCAGTGGGAATATTCTGTCAGCCTACCACTCCTCCTCGCTGTCTTCTCTCGTACACATAAAGACACACTCACTTGTCGCTCTCCTTGCAGTCGTAGATGTGTATCAGCAGTGGTGTGGTCCCTGTCGTGCTGTAGTTAGTCTCCTGCGAAAAGTAAAGAACGAACTGGGCGATGAGTTGCTGCATTTTGCCACAGTAAGCCTTGAGGAGTCAATTAAAAATATGAAGAATTTAAAATGGGCAAAGAAGCACCTTTTAATTTGTGGTGTGTGTGTGTGTGTGTGTGTACTGGTACAGGCTGAGGCAGACAGCATTGATGCTTTGGAGAGGTATCGAGGGAAATGTGAACCTACCTTCCTCTTCTATGGGGTGAGTGTGTGTGTGTGTGTGTAATTTCCACTTCATTAGGTGCACAATATTCAACTGCTCAGTAACACAACTATGTAATCAGCCAATCACATGGCAGCAACTCAGTGCTTTTAGGCATGTAAACATGGTCAAAATGACCTGCTGACGTTCAAACGGAGCATCAGAATGGAGAAGAAAAGTGATTTGAGTGACTCTGAATGTAGCATGGCTGCCAATGCCAAATGGGCTGGTCTGAGTATTTCAGAAATTGCTGATCTACTGGGATTTCACACACAACCATCTCTAGGGCTTATAGAGAATGGTACAAAAATAAGAGAATAATTAGTGAGTGGTAGTTCTCTAGATGGTCATATGAGACTGGCCAGACTGCTTTGAGCTAATAACTCAAAGAACCAGTCATTACACAACCAAGGTATGCAAAAGCGCATCTCTGAACACACAACATGGCAAACCTTTAAATAGATGGGATACAGCAGCAGAAAACCCACAGTGTGTCAGCTAAGAACAGGGAAATTAGGCTGCAATTTGCATGGGTTCACCAAATTGGACAATAGAAGATTGGAAAAATGTTACCTGGTCTAATTAGTGTCAATTTCTGCTGCAAAGGTAGGGTCAGAATTTGGCATAAACAACATGAAAGTGTGACTCCATCCTGCCAACAGTTCAGGCTGGTGGTTTGGGTTGGGGGGTATATTTTCTTGGAACACTTTGGGCCCTTCTCCACAACAGTATCTCGGACCTGCCTGGTGTGTTCCTTGGTCTTCATGATGCTCTCTGCACTTGGAACAGAACCCTGAGACTATCACAGAGCAGGTGCATTTATACGGAGACTTGATTACACACAGGTGGATTCTATTTATCATCATCAGTCATTTGGGACAACATTGGATCATTCAGAGATCCTCACTGAACTTCTGGAGTGAGTTTGCTGCACTGAAAGTAAAGGGGCCGAATAATATTGCACGCCCCACTTTTCAGTTTTTTATTTGTTAAAAAAGTTTGACACATCCAATAAATTTCATTCCACTTCACGATTGTGTCCCACTTGTTGTTGATTCTTCACAAAAAATTAAAATTTTATATCTTTATGTTTGAAGCCTGAAATGTGGCAAAAGGTTGAAAAGTTCAAGGGGGCCGAATACTTTTGCAAGGCACTGTATTTTCTGAATGCTGCTGTGCCATGTCAAGCTCAATTCATCTCAACCCGGTTTCTTGAACGTGACAATGAGTTTACAGTGCTAAAGCGGCCTGCACAATCACCAGATCTCAATCCAATAGAGCACCTTTGGGATGTGATAGAATGAGAGATTCTTATAATGGATGTGCAGCTGACAAATCTGCAGCAACTGTGTGATGAATCATGTCAACATGGACCAAAATTGAGGAATGTTTCCATCATATGAAGGCAAAAGTGGTCAAACCTGGTACTAATAAGTTGTATCATATGTTGTGTCAGTGAGTCCATATTTGGACAACAAATATATTTTGTTTATCCCAAAAATCTGGAAATTCCTTTGTTAAATTAAGCATAACCAATAGTACCAGTCAAAGGTTTGGACACACTCGCCTATTCATATGAATGGGTGTGTGTACAAACTTTTGACTGGTACTGTATAACATAATATCTTAAATAAGTAGAATAGTATATAGCTGAACTTTGTCAAATATAATATGACAAAGCAAGTATCTCAATAAAGGTAAAAACTAGTTTAAGATCAAAATAAAAAATAATAAAAATTAAAAAAGTACAAATTCATCCATCCATCCATCCATCCATCCATCCATCCATCCATCCATTCTTTTCTGCTTATCTGGGGCCGGATCGCAGGGGCAGGAGCCTAAGCAGAGAAGCCAAGGCTTCCCTCTCCCCAGCCACCTCCTCCAGCTCATCCGGAGGGACCCCAAAGCATTCCCAGGCCAGCGGAAAGATATAATCTCCCCAGCGTGTCCTGGGTCTACCACGGGGCCTCCTCCTGGTGGGACATGCCCGGAACACCTCACCCAAGAGGTGGCCAGGAGACCTCCTAATCAGATGCCCAATCCACCTCAACTGGCTCCTTTCGATGTGGAGGAGCAGCGGCTCTACTCTGAGCCCCTCCCGGATGGCCACACTCCTCACCTTATCTCTAAGGGAGAGGCCAGCCACTCTTCGAAGGAAACTCATTTCTGCCGCTTGTATTCGCGATCTTATTCTTTCGGTCACTACCCAAAGCTCGTGACCATAGGTGAGGGTAGGAACGTAGATCGACCGGTAAATCGAGAGCTTCGCTTTTACACTAAATTTCCTCTTCACCATGACAGACCGGTGCAGCGTCCGCATCACTGCAGAAGCAGCCCCAATCCGTCTGTCAATCTCCTGCGCCCTTCTCCCGTCACTCATGAACAAGACCCCGAGATACTTGAACTCCTCCACTTGGGACAAGAACTCGTCCCTGAGCCGGAGATGGCACTCCACCCTTTTCCGGCTGAGGACCATGACCTCAGACTTAGAGTTGCTGATTCTCATGCCAGTCGCTTCACACTTGGCTGTGAACTGTACCACTGCGAGCTGGAGGCCACCCCCTGATGAAGCCAACAGGACCGCATCATCTGCAAAAAGCAGAGATAAGACTCTGAGGTCACCAAGGAAATAAAAATTATGAACAGAATCAGTGACAAAGGGTAGCCCTTACGGAGTCCAACATCCACAGGAAACGAATCCGACTTATTACCGGCTATACATACCAAGCTCTCACTGCGGTTGTACAGAGACTGAATGGCCCACAACAATGGGCCAGACACCCCGTACTCCCGCAGGACCTCCCACAGGATACCCTGAGGGACACGGTTGAATGCCTTCTCAAAGTCCACAAAGCACATGTAGACTGGTTGGGCAAACATCTCTAGGGCTTATAGAGAATGGTACAAAAATAAGAGAATAATTAGTGAGTGGTAGTTCTCTAGATGGTCATATGAGACTGGCCAGACTGCTTTGAGCTAATAACTCAAAGAACCAGTCATTACACAACCAAGGTATGCAAAAGCGCATCTCTGAACACACAACATGGCAAACCTTTAAATAGATGGGATACAGCAGCAGAAAACCCACAGTGTGTCAGCTAAGAACAGGGAAATTAGGCTGCAATTTGCATGGGTTCACCAAATTGGACAATAGAAGATTGGAAAAATGTTACCTGGTCTAATTAGTGTCAATTTCTGCTGCAAAGGTAGGGTCAGAATTTGGCATAAACAACATGAAAGTGTGACTCCATCCTGCCAACAGTTCAGGCTGGTGGTTTGGGTTGGGGGGTATATTTTCTTGGAACACTTTGGGCCCTTCTCCACAACAGTATCTCGGACCTGCCTGGTGTGTTACAGAGACTGAATGGCCCACAACAATGGGCCAGACACCCCGTACTCCCGCAGGACCTCCCACAGGATACCCTGAGGGACACGGTTGAATGCCTTCTCAAAGTCCACAAAGCACATGTAGACTGGTTGGGCAAACACCCATGCACACTAAAATATCCTTGAGAGGATAAAGAGCTGGTCCAGTGTTCTGCAACCAGGACGAAAACCGCATTGGTCCTCCTGGATCCAAGGTTCGACTAACGGGCGGACCCTCCTTTCCAGCACCCTGGCATAGACCTTACCAGGGAGGCTGAGGAGTGTGATCCCCAAAAGTTGGAGCACACCCTCCTGTCTCCCTTCTTAAAGATGGAGACCACCACCCCGGTCTGCCAATCCAATGGCACTGCCCCAGATCTCCACGCGATGTTGCAGAGGCATGCCAACCAAGACAGCCCTACAACATCCAGAGCCTTCAGGAACTCAGGGTGAATCTCATCCACCCCAGGGGCCCTGCCACCAAGGAGTTGTTTAACTGCCTCAGTGACCTCACCCCCAGTGATGGGCAAGTTATCTCCATCGTCCCCAGACTCTGCTTCCACTATAGAAGGCATGTCAGTGGGATTCAAGAGGTCCTCGAAGTATTCCTTCCACCGTACGACTATAGCCTCAGTTGAAGTCAGCAGCACCCCGCCCACACTATAAAACCGTGTGACTGGAGCACTGCTTTCCCCTCCTTGTCGCCTGACGGTTTGCCAGAATTGCTTTGATGCCGTCTGAAAGTCTTTTTCCATAGCCTCACCGAACTCCTCCCACACCCGAGTTTTTGCTTCGGCCACTGCCCGAGCTGCATTCCGCTTGGCCTGCCGAGGGCAACTCCAGACTGGAACAGAGTCCAGCCTCTCTCCAGGAGTCTGGTTCCAGAGCCCAGGCCATGCATTGAGGTGAGCCCAACTATATCTAGCTGGTATCTCTCAATATTACGCACTAGCTCGGGCTCCTTCCCCACCAGAGAGGTGACATTCCATGTCCCAATAGCCAGTCTCGATAGCCGGGGATCGGTTCGCCAGGGCCCCGCCCTTGGCAACCGCCCGACACACACTGCACCCAACCCCTAAGACGCCTCCTGCGGGTGGTGGGCCTACAGGAGGAGTACAAATTCAAATAAAATATTAAATGAGATTTTTAAGAAATATAATAATTAAATTAAAGCAGATTATCATAAAGAGTATTTATGATATTTATATGTGTATTTATAGTGTAGTGATAAATAAGTGTTGTGAAATAAATGTTATTTCAGTTTTTAATACATCCTGTGATGCACAGTAATTTGTTGTATGAATCTGTACCTACATTTAAGTATAAGTGAGTATTCTAGTCAAAGAAAGAAATGGTTTATGTTGTGAAGTAATGATTTGATTTTTGTTTTAAATTTATTTCCCAGTACATCCTTTTTATCTCTTAGAAAACCCAAACATATTCGGAGTATTTTTTGTTTCAGTTTGATTTTAGTCAATTGGTTAATTGGTCTTAGTCAATCAAACAGGATTAGTGATTTGTTTATCAAACACTAATGAACTAATTTGTGTTTGATGGAGAATTGCCTTAATTTATTGCAGTCTCAAGCCAAGTGATCTCAGAACCCAGTACAGAGATGAGGTGCTCCAACTTGACCTTGTGCCATGCTTGCATCAGCACACCACCCTGCGTCTGTTTCAGCATACAATGCCCAAACCCACACTGCCAGTGTAGTGGAGACCTTTCCAAATTAGGAGCATTAGCAGACATTCCTTTACCAACGTTTATTCATGTCATGGGTGCTCCCTTGGATCATGTCTAGTAGGGTCCTTGTTGTAACTGTCTTCCAGTACATTCTCACGACTGGAAATACTGTGCATGATTTAAATGAGGGTGCTGCCTGGACAGAGCAGACAGGAAACATGATGCTCGCTGACTTGCTGTGTATTCATCAAACAATTATGGTATCTACTCTGTTCTTACATGGGCCGAATAGGTTTGGACATCCCACATGCAGCTCAAATTTCAGGGCTGTAGTTTCTGTGTGAAAATAGCTTTAGAGACATGACACCCCCCCCCCATGGTGAAACAATATTTCACTTATTCCCGAGCTTGTTGCTCACTTGTGGATTGCTTACATAGGCCTCTGCAGCATTTCTGTGTCTTGCCATTTACCAGACTTGTGTTGAACAACCAGGGTGGGGAGCTGGTGGCTGTACTGCGCGGAGCAAACGCTCCTATGCTTCAGAGGATGATTGTGGAGGAGCTAGCCAAAGAGAAGCTGGTCCTAGAGCAAAGTGGCGAACGCAAAGTGGTGAGCAGTTCAGTGTACACACATGCATTCATACATACTTCTGCCAGAGCAATAGTGTTTCTCTGCAGACATGCTGTCTTGTCATGGCCTGTAAAAGCACTGCTGCTAATTAATTTTTCTGTTCTAAGTAAAGTAGTTTAGAACAGTGTGACGGTAAGCCAGCCTGTACATCAGCAGTGCTGAAAGTCATGCAACTAAAATCAAATCAGTGTTAATTTTATTATTTATGCTTTTTGTTTTCCTACAGTGGTTTTTCAACATTTCTTCTGTGGAAAATGCCTGTTAGCCACTTAAGTAAAGTAACAGAAAATAAATCAGCAGCTTTTTAACAAATTCTTTTTTGAGTGTTTGTTTATTTTTGGACATTTAGGGCAAATACATATACAAAAATACAGCCTAAAGACCACCAAGCACATGTCAAAATCCCATCACCGTTGTGATCATTGTGCCTGTATTAGTCTTTTGATGCATCTCAGGGACAGCCTACTCTCTTTGCACTGTTACATGGCAGTTTCCAATAAGTGTGCTTTAAAAAGCTACAATTTAAATGTATTAAGTTTGTTAGTTTACAGGGTATTTTTATTAAAATTTATTAGTAACTTAATGAGTTAAAATAACCTGTACAGACAGCCACACAGGTTGTACAGTATATGTCAGTGTTTCTGTTATTCCAGGGTTGTTAATGTTTATATTGTTTCTTGTGTTTTTGCCCTTTAGTTTTGTTCTTAGTTCCCTGTTCCTTTAGAGTTTAGTTCTTCCCTAAGTGTCCCATTGTCTTGTGTCAAGTCTCCTGTGTTAAGTTCATTCATGTGTCTGTGTTTTCCCTGTTTAGTTTTGCACGATCTGATTTATTTTGAGAGTGGTGTTCTTTTCTCTTTGCTTTTAGTTTTGCTTCCTCTCTCATTGTCTGCTGTGATTCTGTTCAGCCGTGTCTTGTTCTCCTCAGCTGTCTCCATTTCCCCCAATCACCCTCCTGTGTATATATTGTCTAGCTAGATTGTCTACCTGTCTTTAGTCAAAATGTCGGTTTATACTCCTGTTTATGTTCCTATACATGGTCCCCTTACCACTTTTTCCTAAGTTTTAACGTTCTAGTTAGTCATAGTCTTCAGTTCTCCTTTTGAGCTTTGTTTTTTTGTACTTTGCTGTCAGTCAATAAAATGACTTGCTTTTAGTTCACCTCAACCTGCCTCTGCACATCTGCATTTGGGTTCTTTACACAAACGCTTTGTCTGCACATCCTGAAGACTGTAACAACATGGGTCTTGGGACAAGTTGGTGTTTACTAATAATCTGCAGTCTAATCTGGAGAGAACAGATGGATTTTCTGTAAATAAACATATGATGAAATCAAATATATTTTATTCAACTTGGTAAAGAGATTGTTTAAATGATATAAACATTTCTTGGTTAGAATGTATTGCTTTACTGTTTTTATATTCTATTTTGAACTGTTGGTTAACAAAATAAAGCCAATATAGCCACATTAAACATGCATATACTACTGCATATAGACAGTCATGTTTAAGAATTCATTATTTTTATTTGCCTGTATTGTATCTGTCAGGTGAAAGATGATGGTCTGACAGATGAGGAGAACAAAGAAGAGGAGGAGCTGCCACAGCAATCAGAAAATGAAGAAAGTATAATTGGTACTATGGAAACATATAATTGGCATTATTGCCAGTACTGTAGTTCCTTATCATTGTTGTTTCCTGTTGATTCTGTGGAACATTTTGCATTTCATCAGCATTACTGATCATCACTCAAGCTCCTTTCTTCTCTTGTAGTCCCTGCCAATAAATCCTACACAGTTGCCATCATTAAACCAGATGCTGTTGCTCACGGCAAGGCAAATGAGATCATTATGAAGGTATGTAAAAAGACCATCACTGCTCACATTGGGAGAAGACAAGATTGTCAAGTTTTCCTGCTGATATTAATTCATTTTGCTCACGTTATTCTCCTGGTTAGATTCAAGATGCTGGGTTTGAGATCCTGGCACACGAGGAACGTACACTAACAGAGGCTGAAGCTCGAGATTTTTACCAACACAAGGCAGCAGAGGTATGCTATAGTGGCATAGAGGAGAATGGTATAGAATAACAAAAAAGAAGGATGGGTATTAAGACAATTCTTCTCACAGACAGATGCTTATTGCACAGATTGGCATTCAAGTCAAACTGAGGAAAACTGATGATGATGCAGTGAATGTTTGTGATGTTAGTCAGGGCCATTAATATTCTGAGTCAACATACTGATAGCTAAGCAGTCACGACCAGTGCAAAAATCATTCAGTTACTTTGCTACACATGACACATCCATCTGCATTTCAGCACAGGGCTCAAAATAGAGTTGCTGTGTAAGCAGCTATTGTTTTTTGCTTATGTTGCCGTTCTTGATGAGACCAAATTGTTAGATACAATAATTTAAAAATATGTGGAAAAAGTTCGCGAGGTAAATGGTACTGTTGAGTAAATAATAAAAATGTGCATGACTTGTATATTTATGTGCTTTTTTTTTTTTTTTGAGAGGTTGTGTATTCAGTGCATTAACATGTATGTCTGCTCTTCCCTGCATTTGCATGTGATGGTGGTTTATAGGCGTGCTTCGAGGATTTGGTGCAGTTTATGTCCAGTGGTCCCTCCCATATTCTAGTACTTTCTCAGGTAGAGGGATCTGCCGGTGTTGTACCAGCATGGCGTGAGTTCATTGGCCCAGCAGACATAGAGGAAGCCAAGACAGAAAAGCCAGAAAGGTTAGTTACTGGAAATTGGACATATGATCCAATGTCATTAAAGACTTCAAGATAAATTATAATTTCTGGAAATTTGTAAAGAATAACATTTGTTTATAGCATTGCCATTTATGTCCACACTGCTGATTGCAACAGTGTGAAACAATCTGGAGTCTGGAAAAAGGAATGAACAGCACATTGTCGCCTGCTCCATCAGACACACCCAAACATTATGCTTCTCTCTGGTTGAGCACCAGCCAAGCAACCATCTGGTCTTCTCTTCTTTCTCCCCCCCTCGGCTTCCTGCAGCTTGCGGGCACAATACGGCACAGACACACTGTTCAACTCAGTGCACGGTAGTGAGGACAGCGACCAGGCCAGCAGGGAGCTTGCCTTCTTCTTCCCCAACTTTCGGACGGCCTCGGTAATAGAGCAGGATGGGGAGGAAGAGCATGTGGAGAGGACACTGGCTCTCATCCGGCCTGACGTTGCCAGGGAGAACAGAGGTGGGGCTCATGCCAAATACACAAGCACAAGTACACACGTGGGCAAGCACAGATACACCTACAATAACGACTCATATTAACAGTGAGACTGCTGCTTGACTCCTTCTCGAAAGGTGTTAAATGACACTATATAACGTAGTGAAAATGCACATATTTAAACCTGAAATATAGAGGTAATTAAATTGGTTAGGTAAATTACTTTTTTTTTTAAATTTCATGTCCCTGATTTTGCAGAAGAGATCTTAGACTACATCCACAAGTCAGGCTTCACAATAGCCCTTCAAAGAGAGGTGATGCTGTCAGAGGAGCAGGTCAGACAGTTTTACTTCCAACATGCTGAGGAGGACTACTTTCCTGTACTGCTCCAAAGCATGACCAGGTAACTTTCAAAATGCTTTATTATTAATCCAAAGATTTGTTTTTGTACCGCAAATGACTATTTAGCATGTGTGTATTAACAGTGGGCCGGTGCTGGCTTTGGCTCTAGCCAGAAAAGGGGCTGTCAATCACTGGAAAAACATCCTTGGTCCCTCTGACATTAATAAAGCCAAAGAGGAGAGTCCAGGCTGGTGAGTGATGTGCACTACAGTGAGGAAAACTACCAGTAGAAAAGCAGTGAAGTTTTAAAAGCTTATCTACTGTCTGTCACAGCTTCTAACAGCTTGTTAGAGAGAACTTGGCACTCTTTTCACCTCGCTTTTTATCCTTGTCAAGAAAACTTACAAAAAGATCCAAACAACAAGAAATCAACCAGATACGTCGTTCTTAAAGTTGGGTACAGGGACTCACAGGGCGTCTTTGAGTCTGATTCTGTCTGATTTCATTGTAGTCGATGAAAATGGAAATTGACTGGCATTTATGAAGTGCTTTCTAGTCCTGCTGACCACTTAAAGCACTTCAGACTACAAGCCACATCTAACCACTCTCATACAGAGCTTCCTTTCATACACAGCACCCAACCTACCTCACATCCATGTCCACTTTAAAATCACCAATGAATGTGACAAGTATGTCTTTGGACTGTGGGAGTACCTGGAAGAAGCCCACACAGGCACAAGGTGAACATGTAAACTCCACAAAAAAAAAGGCCCCAGCTAATATTTGAACTCAGAATCTTCTGTGGGTCAACAAAAGTATCAAAAAGTATTAATATATTTATATAGGGATCATGCACACCAATAAAAGAAGCATATTGTTTGCCATCCAATCACACTTCACTCAGGATGCAATGAACCCTTCCTCCAGCTGCTTAGCATTTTTGATTAGCCAGCTAGTAAGCTGAAATATTTTAATCAGTCAAGCCCATCAAAAATTGCCAAACCAACTAAACTGAGAAAACATCCAGACAGTTCTGTCTGTTTGAGATCAAATATACGAGACCAAACTGCATCATGTTTTCAGGTGCTTTTGAACAAAGCCACGAACTTCCTGAAAAGTATAAATGGTGTCAAGTTTAAATGCAAACATAATGTTCCAGAAGTATTCTGCTGGATTTAGGTCAGATGAGTATGGGTCCAGTCAGTGGTATCATATCATCCCGACACCTAATAATGGCAGTCAGGGTTGCGTTGCCTAGCCTGTAGAGGTCTGTGCATCCCTCCATGGAAATGCCTCCTCAGACCATCACTGACCCACCACCAAACCGGTCATGCTGAACAATGTTACAGGCGGCATAACGTTCTCCATGGCTTCTCCGGACCCTTTTCACGTCTGTCACGCTCAGGGTGAACCTGCTCTCATCTGTAAAAAGTGCAGGGCCCACTAGAGTATGTCAGGCCCTCAGGCCACCCTCATGAAGTCATTTCTCATTGTCTGGCCATTCACACCAGTAGCCTGCTAGAGGTCATTTTGTAGGCCTCTGGCAGTGCTCATCCTGTTCCTCCTTGCAGAAAGCAGCAGATACCGGTCCTGCTAATGGATTAAGGACCTTCTACAGCCTCCTAGAGTAACTGCCTGTCTCCTGGAATCTCCTCCATGCTCTGAGACTTTGCTGGGAGACACAGCAAACCTTCTGGCAATGGCACTTAACTAGGGAAAAAACAGAAAAGATAAGGAGGGAAGAGAGAGAGAGAGAATGTGAGATGCTGTGTTTGCGGTGGCAGTAAGGACACACCCCAGGACCTTTGCCTGTGGCTTGTAAGCAAATAATTGTTGTAAGCATATTCTTATCTTATATAATATTATTAAGGGTTGTTTGGAACATTTTCCTCTGCAAACTCATTAACAAACTGTATTTCTTTTTAAACAGTTGTGCATTTACATAGTTAAATGTCGCCTCTGTTGTCAGCCTCTATCTGCAGTGCACCATATGTTTCTGTGGTTTATAGCTGGACTAGAATCAAACGAGGCAGGCTGAACAGAAGTGAAGAAAATTACAGTTAAATTACACAAAAATTGCTCATTAAATTACATCCTTTCCTTTGAAAATAATCTCTGGAAACCATCAATACTTTCTTTTAGATATGGATGGTGCCAGACAGTCCAATCACACCTGTAATGCAGCTGTTTGTTTCCCTCATACTCAGTCTAAGGGCACAGTTTGCTGTGGAAAATAAGCCTATCAACCAGCTACATGGCAGTGGGAGCGATGAAGAGGCAGAACAAGAGATTAGCTTCTTCTTCCCTAAACAGCGGACTCTGGCAGTGATCAAGCCAGATGCAATGGAAGAACACAGAGGTCCTTTCTGTTCATTTGAAACGACACATAAATGTTTAATGTTACTTTTGTTTTGACATCATCTTTATATTATTTTTCATCTATTTATACCCCTCATTCTGACAGAGACCATTGTGGAGGAGATTTGTGGCAGAGGCTTCTCCATAATGCGACTAAAGGAGATGCTGCTGTCAAGGGAGATGGCTGAGGAGTTTTACAAAGAGCACAGAGAGAAGCCTTTCTTTAACCAGCTGGTGGAGTTCATGTGTCGGTTAGTCTTCTTGAATACAGCCACCGGAGCAGTGCAAAGTGACTACAGCAGACCCGCCCTAATTCCTGCTGCCACTCCAATTTCTAATGCCACTTTTAACAGTAATCTTAGCAGCTTAGAATCAAGGCAGCCTCGGGCGAGTGGCTGGGAAGTGCATCTCAGTTTCATTCTTTGTCCCACATCGCACATTGAGATTTTAGAGCTATCTTCCGCTCCGATTAGCTCTTTTGCTTGCCTGTTGTTACACAACTTCTTGGACACAATGAGTAGAGAGAGATGAGTGCAGTTGGGCACAGCAGCCTTAGAAACTCTCACTACACCTCAATATTAGCTCAGTTTTATCCTTAATTGTAGGTTAGTGACAATATGAAACAAGAAGACCATACCTGTCATGTGAATCTGGAGCTCCTGCTTATGCAGCTTTATAGAGAGGAACTTTAAACATTAGCAGACTTCATCAATCTAAGTATTAACTGATGCATATAAACAATCAAATGTTTGCTAATATTTTTTACCAAATATTCTTGACAGCTGCATCTCAGCGTAAAGCAGTTTGAGCTACATTTTAAAGTATGCTTATTTAAAAGCTGATGAAGTAACATCATTTAACCTAGATATTTAAAATGAAACTGGCACATTTGAACCAGTTCTGGCCCAGTTTTAACAAAGACACATCGTTTTTCTTTTTTGTACCTGCAGTGCTCCATATTCATGCTTATAGTCAAATGTGCTTGTAACAATAGCAAGTGACCCACTGTCATCCTTGACAATTTAACTATGCTGCACATTATTTCTTTTGTCACGTTTGTTATTATATTGGTAAATTTATATCAAAAGCAACAAATGAGGCCACACTGGAGAGCTTAGCAGAATATTTGGTTCTCCAAACATTCCAGCAAACAGATGCAACCCTTTCTTTGCATGTTTGAAATCACATAACCAAACCAGATATCTTTGCAGTAGGACAGTCTTCTGAATCACCGTGACATTTCCATTACGCTAATTTGTGTAAACATTCCACCAATGTTTGTTTCAGGGGGCCTTGTATGATGCTCATCCTCTCTAAGGAAAATGCGGTGGAGGAATGGAGGGCCACGATGGGCCCCACAGACCCGGACAAAGCCAAGGAAACATCCCCGGAGTCTCTGAGGGCTCGCTTTGCTGCAGACATCCTCCATAATTCAGTTCACGGCTCGTCCAGCGAGCAGCATGCGCAGGAGAAGATCCATTTTATTTTCGGTGACTTCAGCACAGATGCGGAGCTCAGCAGTAACGATCTCATTTCAGGTGACCATATAATGAGAGTGACAGTGCTTACCATCTGTCACACCATCTGCTTTCCTATAAATAATTTTCTACTAATGTTTTAGATCAATTTTCCTACTGTTAACAAAATTTTTCTCATGGTACTGAAAACTTGAGCTTAAATGAAATCTTTCCCCCCCCCCATCTTCAGCTAAAAGAGGAAGACACTGCGGCAGACAAAAACACTGAAATAACAGGATCTTCAAGTGAAGAAATCTCCAGTAACAAAGAAGGTATGCACATAAGTGAGAAGGGTTGCCTTACTATCCTAAAACAGGGACTTGACCAGCATCTTTTGACATTTAAGCTGCTTCAACACTGACAAGAATCCCATAAAGTCCTGTTAGTCATCGCTTCAGAAAGACAGGGACCAGGTATTAGTATCTATGTCTACCTGGTTCACTAACAGCCATTTTTCTGTCTGTTTGGTAACGTTGGAGACATAGAGACTGAATTTGGGGCACAGCAGGTACTGTGTACTGTGAACACTGTGTAGCTATTGAGTAGATACATCTCTTTGTAATGACAATCAAGATTATATGAGCAAGAGGCGTCTCTCCTGACTCAGAGAAAACTAATACCACTTATCTCCATAATGTCATAAACAGCTGTCGGAAATGTGATGCAAACTGGTGCTACAGCCTCTCAGTGTGTAGGGAATGAAATAAGTCTTGATGAAGTCAGACCAGCTGAAGGCTGCACAGGAAAATTGTAGCTCCAGTGTGCTGTATCTTTTTCTGATGCCTTTTTTTAAAAATGTATAATTAGGATCAGAGGACAAACTCTTGAATATGTACAGCCCATTTTTGATAATTTTGAAACTGCAAAATAACTAGTCTTATTGGCTGCAAGGCACTATTGTTCAGCAAAGCTGTCATTACTTATCAGCAGTGACATTTAGATGAGCATCCTTCTTTATTTTGCAGATGACCCACAAACAGGAGGGAGTGTCGATCCAGAGCACTTAAACTGAATCATCACACCTTGTGTTTTCTCTTCTATTATAAGCTTAATGTGTAAAATCGTGGGACTGGCATAGTGGCCATCACTTGATGAATCATGAAATAAACTAGATAAATATATCAGACTTTTTACACCTTTTGTAGGTGGTGTTTCAAGACGGCACATTCAAGAAGTACTGTAGACAGGGAGTCATGTTCCCTTAATACCACTGTCAACAGTTTGATGGCTCTCTCAGCTCACAGCAGCAGCCGCAGGCTATGTGACTAAAATTGGGATAATACAATCACCAAAAAGCAACTGATAATTTCAGTGTTCACCGAAGCCTGCAGTACGTACTCTGTGCCACTGTCAGTACCTTAGGTTGTCTCCTGTAATTTACTACTACAGTACTATGATAATACGAATAATATGAAGGTAGTATAAAGAATGTCACTCCTGTTTATCCAGGGGGTGAATACAGAGAACTGGAACAGAGAGATTAGGCTGGAGTTTTCTTTTCCTGTTCCCTTAATTGTTACAGGATATTGTTTTAACAATGGGGCATAAATTACACACTGAAGCTACCAAAATGAGCTGCATGAATGAAGAAAATATCAAGTTATAAAAGCTACATAATTGCCAGTGTTTAGTGTTCCTTGTATATCATTTGAAAAAAAAAAGGATTTGAAAATTCAATCACTGTGCAGGCTCCAGGACTGAAAATTTTAGGCAATGTGGAAATGCCAAAAACTGCATTTCTTCTTATGGCTAGTCCTTCGTCTTGAAGGTGGCTCCAAAACCAAATAAATACCCATAGATTCCAATATTAAAATGTTTAACTTCAGCCAATTAAATAACATGCTTGCAGCCTGGTATGAAACATGGTTTTGTCCCCCTCTAGCCATGCCACAGCCTGGCAACCTGTCCTGAGTGTACCCCACTTCTCACCGTATGACGGCTTGAATTGGATAATCTGTTAAGAAACTGGATGGAGGGAGAGCTAATGTCCCTTTTCATAGTAAGTGCAAAGGGCAGTGGGGAACTAGAGGTTAAGCTCATGCATTTGGAGACCGTTAAAATTAGGGGCATGGCTACTTATATTAACAGATATGCCAACATACACTGCTTCCAGTTTGTGGTGGAGGTGCCTAATGGAGCATTTCTAGTGGAATTATGTGACTAACAACATGGTTTGGTGTGTGGTTAATTAAAAGTTTGGTGCTCCAGTTCTGGTGAGTGAAACTAATATTTTATCAGTCTGCTACTCGGCACTAATTAGTTTATAGATGTAGCTTGCTAACCAAGCTTGCTAGTTTTATCTGATAATGTAGCGCTCCACTCTCATGTGGTCACTTTGAGCTCTGAAAAAAAAACAAGGCTGTAGACAAGACACTAGTGCTAAGACTTCAAAATGTTAATCCCAGAAATCAATGGGTAACTTCAAAGTGGCAACACCTGTTATAGTCTAATGTCTGTGTATTTTACCATGGACTAAATGTAAAATGTGCAACATGAGAGCACAAATAAACACTGACAGTGAAGAGTTGTCTTGTTCAAAGCTAATTGTCCCCTTCATAGGAAGGGTGAATACATCCACCAAAGGTTTTAATGCCAACTAAGCTGCTAAATATGTCCTCTAATGTGAGTCACTGAACTGGACTTCTTGCCCATGTTTGTCTTGCTGGTGCCTTTTAAACAATTTTGAGCTTGAAAGTTAAATTTTGGTTTAAATTCTGTTATTGTATTTTCAAAATGTGTACCAGCCTATGGATGGTACACAGCTAAAGAAGACTTCACTGGCTGATAACTCAGCACTCCACACTCATGTAAATATGGTCCAGAGAAAACAAAATGGCAACTGGCAAAACACTAAAAATCAAGGCTTTCAAGACAGGACTACACAATCTAATTACAATATCATTTCTTTCACATAGTCTATGAATTTAACCCATAAATCATTTTTTGAACCCATGTTAAACTGCAGTTGTCACTTCAAGGTTAAAAAGGTAATCCAGTCACTATCCAACTAGTATATTTCAAAAGGATTGTAAAAAAAATGTATTCACATTTCCCTTATTAGCAAAACAAAATGGTTTATTGTAGTTTTCATCTATTAAAACAAACAAAGCACTTTTAACTGAGTGTAGTCATGATAAGCTTAAATGTAGGAAAAGGTCTCGCTGTATGAGCAAACCAAAAATGATGGTAATAAAATTTCTCAGTCATTCGTCTTTGAAGCTCCACTGCTCTCCCGCAGTGGTGCGGTGGGGTTGAGCGGACGCGTTTTCAGGCGGAGTATCCTCCCAATCGTTTGCAGCCTCCATTAAGATGGCTTCATCCATGTCATCATCCGCGGAGAAAGATCTCTGGAACATCTCCATGATGCTTCTCTGGTTAGGATCCTGAACAAACACAAATAATCAGTGTGTTTTTATGTATATATGTATGTAAGAACTGTTAAAAGCACTATACATTACTAATTTATGTACACATACAAAGTTTACCTTAGAGTGGAAGCTAGCATTCTCTGCCTTTTCTGAGAGGTTTGACTCAGACAGACCCACTTGCTCCAGGACATTCATTTTTTCCTGGATCATGGGCCTGGATTGATACATAAATAAATTTCAGTCCAGTCCTCAATACACTGCCCGCATTAACCTGCCCCCCTGCTGTTTCAGTTTTTGTTCAGGGGTAGTAAAAAGACTAAAACTGAAAATGAATACTGCAGGAAACGGTCTGAATAGCCACATAAATGCCTTTAGTTGGGTCATACAGTACTTCCACCTGATTGACACATACCATAGGTGATCATCAGCAGTTCCCTTGGCAACCAGGTAGTGAATGTTCACACTGCTGGTTTGTCCAATACGATGAACTCTATCCTCTGCTTGAATGAGAACCTGCAGCAGAGAGAAGAAGAAGAAAAAAACGCTTTCCTTTAAGGCAAAAAAGAGCATAGGCGTTTCACTGCTTTAGAAAATGATTCTTGCTTTCATTCAGCTGCAGTGACCCCAAAAGACCAAAGACTGCTCGAGAAGAAAAATCAATGGAAAGTCATTATTCAGGCTTTTAATTTATCTGCTGACAGCTGAAATTAAAGCACTAGTTTCCACCTGGAACTGAAGCTATGGCTGAATACATACTTCTAATGAATCACATTTTTTCTGGATTTGCCTCTTTATAAAAACTCTAATTCACATAAGATGGGTGTTTCTGGGAAATGTCTCCCTTCGGGTTGCAGGGGAATTCATCATATTGTGTGGATAAGAAACAGAATGGCAATGTCCCAGTTTTTGAAGTGTATAATGCAAAAACCTTCCTTTGTTCCTTCCTGTGAATTCCTTTGTCACAAGAAATTCACTGTTTCCTACAATTTACTGCCAAATATTGTCACAAAGGGCATGAGCCTGATTTTTAATGCTGCATCTATGAATTTATGTAGCCACCAGGAGAAAAATAAAATAAAAAGAAATAAATCAAAACATGTGTTTAGCAGATATTATAGTTTTTGTGTTCTCTGTTCCTATAAAACACAAAAAACACTGATATTCATTAAGGCAGCAACCCCTGGCTGGGTTAAAAAAGGAAGACCAAAAGAAGTGCCAAAAATTACAGTTCCTCTAGTGGCCACTTAAGGATGGCTTCAAAAGTGAGTCAATCCCAACAGACTAAAGTGCCTTTCCAGTGAATCCAACAAGTTTCAAAATGTAAGTTTTAGTTTGAAGGCAAATGGTCGCCAGGTCGGGTTTGCATCAAACTCTTCAGTTTCATCATCTTTTGGTTAGTATTTGCAGACATGTTGGTACCTTCCATGCAAAGTACAGTACTGCAGCAATCTTCTAAGGACTGTATACCTCTTTGCAACCAGTTTCATATAACGACTGCCAGCAACCACTCAACTGCTTGGGGAATATTCACTGGTTGTTGCCAGGCAGTCACCAACTGTTGTTTAGGCCTGAGTGACTGTTGACTTTAGTGGCTTTGGTGGTTCAATTAACAAGTGCACCAAGACAGACAGCTGTAGCCTGTGGTTTCAGGGGAATTCATCATATTCATCAATAGCTGTCTGACAGTCAATTTTAGTCACTGACCTGGGCCTCCACGTTTGGGGTGTTGGAGCATTTTAATGCAATTATCTAACAGATAATATGCCCAAGGGATCTGTGCACCGGTTTTAATGAGTGAAATGCCAGTATTTAATTACAACATGTTCAGACCAAGCACAAAGCAAAGTTGTGCCTCATTAGTTGTTAGTAAAGTGTTTTTAGACAATCTTACAACCCACAAATTTTCACCCTTAATGGCCAGAGCTAGAGAGGTACCATATTCCAAATTACAACTGATGGCTACAATTAAGTAACACTAATATATTTCACTTCATTTTGGCTTTATTTTCTCCAAGCTCTTTTTTTTTTTCTTTTGTCCCTATTTAAAATTGAATTTGAAGCTCTTGCTGCCAAACGGCATCAATAAAGTGGCCCTCTATTTTCTGATTCAGCTTGGTAGCATTAGAACTTTCTGGTCTGTATATATCCTAAATATGTGGGGCCCAAAAGCAGAGTTGAGCTAAAAGCATTTTAAAAAGTGGGATTGCAAAAATATTAATAAATAGTGTTACTGATAAAGTAATTCCAATGACAGCACAGTGTTTTACAGACACGGCTTTCCATGTCTCACCCCGGGGTTCCAGAAAAGCTCAGCAAAGATCACCAGGTCTGCAGAGTGCAGCGTGAGACCCATATTAGCTGCAGTGATGGACAGTACGGCCACACAGGTCTTGGCCGAGTACTGAAACCTTTCGCACAGTTGCTGTCGCTCTGCTGACGGAGTGGCCCCATCAATACGGATAAAACTGACATTCTGTGGAGAAAAAGAAATAATGACTTAAGGAAGCAGACCAAGATAAAGCACCAAATTAAATAATCCCATCCTTATTAAACTTGAAAGAACACTAAGTCATAGTAGTAGTAGTACTACAGCTAATATGCGCTCAGACCCGCCCACACTTGTTCTCTACTAAAGGACTTGACCTGTTTGATTTCAACTCCCACAAAAGATCTCATTTAAGTAACTGGTTTAAAAAAAAACAAACAGTTAAACTCCACTCTTCTATGTCACAGTTGCATTGCTTTCAATACGCAATCCTTTGTGCAGCGTAAGATCCGTTCGTCTTACTTTTTTGCCCAGTTCGGTGATGATATGATCCAGGACTAATTTATGATGGGCAAACACGAGAAACTTCTCCCTCCCACACTCCAGCATGTCTGTGATGTACTCCCTGAGAGGGACAGAACAACATACTGCAGAGCTGAACCATTTCAAAGAAACATTGAAATATTCAGTCTTTATCTGAAGTCTTCTGGTTATCTCCAGTGCAGTGCGATCACAATGCTCTGACAAAAGATTCTCTTTCATTTTACATTTTAATCTCACCACTCATCAAATATAAGCTGATTCGACTCACTGATCCCCACCATTAGAAGGTCTGTACTTACATAATGGCTTGTAGCTTGGCTTCGGCTGTGTGGTTATAAAAGATGAGCAGGGCTTCCTTCTCTTCCATTTTCTGAAAAAGGAGATAAAGAGCATCACAAGATAAGAACTGACAGGAGATTCTGTTTGATGATTTGATAAGACTGCCATTACTCGGAGGAGCACTGTGATTATGCACAATCAAGCTCAGCGACTCACTCCCATCGGGGCGTATAAACACTCCAATGAGGCTGGACTGGAAAATTCTGGGTTGTTTAAAAGCATTTGCATGTGTTTGAGGCTCGAGGACAGAGCCGATACATCTGATTACCCTGGGCTAACTAAAAGCTTCCTCAGCCTCTTCTTAACCTTTTTAGTCACAGTCTTTATTTTGATTTTTGTATTTTAGGGGTATGTACACACACACATATATGATGACAGATAATACAGATAATGTATATCAATATTATGATATTTTATAACTACTGAAATATACACTTTATTAGGTACAACTCACTAGTACTGGGTTGAACTCCCTTTTGCCTGTTTTAATTCTTCACAGCATAGATTCAACAAGCCCCTGGAAACATTCTTCAGAGATTTTGGTCTATATTGACATGACAGCATCACACAGATTTGTCAGATTTGATCCATGATGTGAATTTCCACCACATCCCAAAGCTGCTCTGTTGGATTGAGATCTGGTGACTGTAGAGGCCATTTGAGTACAGTGAACTGTCACGTTCCAGAAACCAGTTTGCGATGATTAGTGACGTGTCACACTATGCTGCAACGAACAGATCTACAATGATCATATACTTTTACATTTGTGGTATTTGTCATTTATGCCTTCCAGCAACACTTGTGATAAAATTACTGATTATTTTTGTGTTGTTTTATTTCTTCCAGTTTCTTGGGGGTGGAAATAGCAAAAACTGTGAAAACGGTATTCAAATTCTATGACCTTTCATGGTCATTAGTAACACTTGTGACTTACGCTGCGATGTCCTTTGGCCAACTGTTTGGCTGCAGCTGACAGAGCAGCTTTTGTGCGGGTGTTGATCCCATCGATGGTCACTGTGACCACCTTGCGCTGTTTAGCAGGAAGTTGGGAAAGGACTTCAGACTTCAGACGACGCAGCATCAGACACTCCTCCAACAACAGCTTCAATTCCCCAAGATTAGAAGAGCCCGAGTAGTCCCAGCCCCAAGTCATCTGTGGGTGTGGGGTTCAGAGAAGGGCGAATTAAAAAAAAAAAGATGATAGTGGGAAGAAGTGATGGAAGATAAAAGATGACGTTAATAGTTGGAAATGTTCTATTTAGAAATAGTTGATGAAGTTATTTCTTTTCATTTACTAAGATTTGCTGTAATAAAAGTCTAAGAACGGGACTGAAAAGGTTCTAGTGACAGAAATTAAACATTTATGGAAATAAAATTATACACGACAGTCACCACAACTTTCAAAGTTAGTCATGATGTTTAAATTAATTAAGCAACTGGTCTCAAGTAGTGCATCCTCTACTTGCTCCTACTAAAATGAATTAAAACTTCCCTGCAGAGGTTTACATCTCCAGAACTATGGAGCCATTTTTCTTAGAGTCAGTCCCAGTCTTGATGATTTTATACAATGCATGAGCATGAGGGTGATGCAATACACTTCCACCAATGGTGTGACAGTATACCAGTGATCAACTTGGTACTTGGATATAAGAAAACTCCACATGGCTTATTTAATGAAATGTAACAGACCACAGCAAAGCAACAGAAAATGAAATAAATGAATCCAGTTGTCACCTCAAATGAGTTTTAATGTACACACTATTCATAGTGCACTAATTGTACCCTCATAATCCTGTTGTGTAGTTGTTAGCAGTCCTGTAAATTATTTCAACCATTTTGCACATCCTGGCTATCCCTTACTAAGAACCGCACGCTTTACAAAGTAAGTGAGGCACATACATACTCGCTCGCTGATTCCACCTTTAAAGTCTTGCAATAGTCTCGTGTGTCCTCGAGTCACAGCCACTTACAAGTAAACAGCACTAAACATCAATCAGTACAGGCAAAAATTCTTTAGGCTTAAGCTACCTGTTTGGCATCACAGTAACGGATCCCAAACTCATGGAAGCGTGGAAAGAGTGTCGGTCTGACGGCCAGAATCTGGGTGTACAGCTCAGCAGGTCTGGACATGGCAGGGGTCCCTGACAGAAGAATCACTCTCTTCGCTGCCTGAGGATGGAAATACAGACAACTTTAATCACAGGCTACTGTTCACTCAGTCTAGCTCATGGAAGCAAAGTATATATTTTGATGTGATTACAGGTTTTTAATGTTGGTAGTAAAATAATCATGATATTAATGATTGCTGAGGATTTTTCTTAAATTACAGAGAAACATAACCATCTGATGGCAGAAATCCCAGATCTGTTTACTTTGAAAATTAAATCAATTTTTCAGCTGGCTTAAGGGCTATCTGACACAAATACTGCTTTAAATCTGGGTCTTACCTGAGTTTTATTGAATTATGTGGAAAATCTTTCCCACAAAACTCAGAAACCCCAAAAATCTAATTTGTGACCTGTGCAGTATTCAAGAAAAAACAGACAAACACTCCCTATAGTGTATCTAACAGAATTATTAAGCCCAGTAAACCATTAAATGAAAGAGAGAAAAATAAATACCTTCAGCAAAGGCAAGGCTGCTTTACAACGAGCAGTCTTCATGTTTTTCAGGAAGTGAGACTCATCCTGCACAGAGCGACACATCAGTGAGGGTTTAGGATCCAGAACCTGAACATAAATGTGAACTGAAAACCGCCATGTTTAAATTAATAAGCTCACCATGATGAGAACATTGAAGGGATTTCCTGGCTGCTGCTTGTCCATCCTGCTCAGCAGGTCATAGCTGATGATGTTGATCAAACCAGACCGCAGACTGTCTTTGGCCTTCACCACTACGTTGATGGTGTCAGGAGTCAAGGAGGGGAGCCAGCGTCTGAAGGCCTGCAGGCACAGATAAAGGCTTGTGTAAAAGACATGGACTGGGAAAAAAACCCAACAAAAAACAAACTCTCAAAGCATTGGTATTGGTTTAATTTAATCCTTGCGCTGGGATCACACCAGTTTCTTTAATTTATGGTTAACATGACTTTCTGACTAACAGCTAATTTGTTTTTCCAACACTAATAATTCATGGTAACCACAGCAAGAGTGCTCCCATTGAAAAACAATCAATCATGTAGTTTAGAAAAACTGTCCACTGTGGCCCAAATGTTCCTGACAATTCACTTACTTGCCTGCCATTGGCTTGTCAGTCTGGTTTAAACTCATTAAATTATGGCCCCTATACTGTGCTGTACATTTAGGCAAAAGCACAAGACTAACAGTGCAGATAAGAGCCAAGCCAGACAGAGGAAGCGTCCTTTAATGGGACAACATCCGGTGACTGTGATTTCAACTTCTGATATGGGGACTGTGTTTGATCCTATTTGGAGAAAAGACTGTCTTGTCAATAGACAGAACCGAAGGCCAAATGAAGTTCCATCTGAAAACGCACTGCAGCTGCAAGTTAAGCAAAGGATAAACGCTACAGAATGAGACACAAATGGACACCTAAGATGAACACTGAAACCAGAATGTACTGAAACTGTAAAAGAAACACAGAGATGAATATGCTAATATTTCAGGCAGTCGCCTTTTCTGCATGCCATCAAATAAAGAGCACACTACTATCCACCATTTCTTTTGGCAGGAAAATGGAAAATAGGTGCAGTGATTTCTTGAAACGTGCAAACATACATTGAAATACAGTATATAAGGCAAAAGCAGAGTTTGTACAATTCTAACAAGTTTGAAAGTCAAATTTGATATGACAACCACATGCCCTCTGTGGATCTGGTAGCCAATAGCCGTTTTTTTTTCTCTGTTGTGACAAGTTAAAGACAAAAGTTATTGTTTAACTGTAAAAGTTATAATTGGAATCATGGATAATTACAAACTAGTTATCAGTCGTAAAACTAATTAACAGTATATTTGAATATTTAATTTCAGGATAACCCAGATAGTCAAAGAGAGAATTTAGCCAATGAGCCAAATAAATACACCATGTATTACTACCTCCACCATAAATCAGTGCTTCACAATTCTAATTATCAAACGTACCCACGAGACAAAGAAATGGAAGCATTAAATTCAAGGCTGCCATCTTTGCTACTGAAGATAAAGTACCTAACAGAGTGCAAGAGTCCATAGGGAACAATATTAACATTCTTCAAATGCAGGGAGCTTTAAGCAGAAACCAAGATTATAATGTGGAGAACAGCGTGTGAGTCAAAGGAAAGCAGAAGGATATCCTTAACATGGTGCCTGCTGACTTAAGGCAGACCAACCATGACTCTATTAAATGGAAACAAAGCACTGAACTCTAGCACCTCCTGAGCGATGAGCTTATTTTTTTTCCAGGCACAGTTTTTTACCTCAGCCCAGGTGAATCGTACAGAGGAGGGAGTCACCACCAATAAAGGCCACTCATTTCTGTAATAAGCTGCTATACAGATGGCCTGAACAGTCTTTCCCAAGCCCATGTCATCAGCCAGGAGGAGGCGGCCCTGTTTAGACACTGCATAACTAAAGGGATAGAAAAATATTTAAGATAAAAGCTCATTACGAGTGTGTCTCACAAATTTTGTCTTTTAATGTGCACACATAAAATAAATTACAAATAAATAACAGTTTCTTGTTATAATTAGCACTAAAACACTAAGAATCAACCAAATAAACCTACTTGACTCCATCCCTCTGGAAGGGCATGAGGCTGTGGGTGAGAGAGGGGTCGATGCTGGAGAGGTCTGCCTCAGGGACGTCTAAAGACCTGGCTTCAGTCCCATCAAACCTGGCAGAGAAACCCTGGATCACTGCCCTGGGAAGAGGCTCCACCTCCACTGCTGCTATCCCACTGAGGAGATCCACTGGGTATGGAACACAGCGCGGTTAGACAAGATGGCAAATGTAACAGGGACATTGGTAGACCTGCTAAATAAAGCCAGTGTCGTTACTCACTGAGTCTCTTGTAGTCCTCAAGTGAAAAACTCCACTTCCTTGTTTTCATGTCTGGCACAGAAAAACAACATTTTATGTCAGAAGCCATAAAAGCAAAAAGACTGTCAGCAAAACAGACGCAAACAAATAAAGTCACTGTTACCATAGTTTTTTGATGGCATTTGCTTGAACGCTGTAATGACATCAACATGGTAACCGATATCAACCTCAAACTTTGTCCGGGACACCAGAACGCACTGGCCCTGCAAAATGGCTCCAGGCTTCTGCCAGTCATTACACAACTTTAGCAGCGCTGCCAGGGCCGCGTAACAGCTTTAAAAACCATCTTTACAGACCGGCACAAAAATTATTTTACTATCTGTGGAAAGATTCAAAATTTATTTATTTATTTTAAATGTACCTCATATCTTTGCACGCAGGTAAGGCTTAAACTTAGGGTCATGGCCGATCTGACTGTAGGGTCTGCCAACTAAGATCCCATTGCTGTCTGGCACGCTGCACTTCAGCTACAGAGTTGTGAAAAATCATTTTCCCCCTTTCAGATATTTCAGATCATCCAACAAATTTTAATATTAGCCAAAGATAACCTGAGTAAATACAAAATGCAGTTTTTAAATTTTTAATGTATAACCTAGGACTTCAGTAAACCTCAGTCAGAGCCATTATCTGGAAATGGAAAAAACTTCTTGGAACAGTGCTGAACCTTCCCAGCAGTGGCCAGCCTATCAAAATTACTTTAGGAGTAGGCGGCAACTCCTCCAGGAGGTCACAAAAGAAGCCCGAACGAGATTTAAAGAACTGCAGCCCTCAGTTCAGGTCAGTGTTTATGATTCAATGAATCATGAAGTGGAAAACAACAATATATATATATATACACAGAATCATAATCAGAAATACTTTATTGACCCAAGGGGGAAATTTCAGCTGTTACAGCAGCAACCATTTATCATATAAAAAGAATAAACACTCTAATAATTGAAATAATTTAAAAACCAAAAAGAGAAATTTGCAATATATACATGAAAATTCTTAAGAATACATTTAAGGCAGTGGCTGTGATAATAAATATAAACCTGAAACATAATACATAAGCAGCTAAGATTATTGCACCTCTGAGTTATTGCACACATAATAAATTGCACAGATGAAGTTTAGTGTCACCTATTAAGAGAGGAGTTATAGAGTTTGATGGCCACAGGTAGGAATTACCTCCTGTGGTGCTCTGTGGTGCATTTTGGTGAGAAGTCTTGCACTGAATGTGCTCCTGAGTCTCATAACTGTGTTGTAGAGCAGATGGGAGCCATTGTCCATAATGGCCTGCAGCTTAGACAGCATCCTCCTCTGCTACAGCAAATCCAGCTCCACTCACACAAAATCACTTGCATTGTGGATCAGTTTGTTGAGTCTGTTGCCGTCTGCCGCCCTCAGCCTGCAATAGCATAGAGGATGGCACTCACCACCACCGACTCATAGAAGACCCTGAGCATAGTCTGGCAGATGTTGAAGGACCTCAGGTGCCTCAAAAAATTCAGATGACTTTGGTCCTTCCTGTAGAGGGCATCAGTGTTCTTAGCCCAGTCCAGTTTAATGTCAGTATGCACTCCCAGATATTTGTCCTCTACATTGTCCACACTGACTCTCTGAAGGACACAGGGGTCACTGGTGCCTTGTTTATCCTCAGATCCACCACCTTTGTCTTTGTCACGTTGCACTCTAGATGGTTCCGCTCGCACCATGTGACAAAGTCCTTCACCGCAATCAGGCGGAGTAGAAACAAAGAATGGACAAGAAATACCAAATACAGAGACTGAGACTGATACAGGGAACACAGAGGAGGTAGGATAAAATAATCAATAAATTAAATATAAATAA
The DNA here is from genome assembly GCA_024447675.2 of Pterophyllum scalare. Taxonomy (NCBI): domain Eukaryota; kingdom Metazoa; phylum Chordata; class Actinopteri; order Cichliformes; family Cichlidae; genus Pterophyllum; species Pterophyllum scalare. The sequence goes on along the minus strand of JAMQGT020002253.1, from coordinate 7,331 downwards.
AGCTATAACCAAGAACTAAAGACTTGGGAACAAATACAATGAGTAAAAACATTAGGGAATAAAAATAAACACTCAGTGAACTAAGAATCAAACTGAAAATATTTAAATAAACAAAACTTGAAAGTCCATAAACTCAAAAACACTGCGTCAAAGACCCAGGACCATGACAAGTTCATTGACTTCAGTTTAAGTGCACTTGGGTTCTGCAGCAGGACAATGATTCAAAACACTAAGTCAAACACCAAGTCCACCTCTGAATGGCTCAAAAAAAAGAAAAAGAAAAAGAAGTGTGCGGTGGCCTAGGGGTGGCCGGTCTTGAATCCAATTGAGATGCTTTGGCAAGACCTTAAACAGGCTGTTCATGTTTGAAAACTCTCCAATGTGGTTGAATTAAAACAATTCTGCAGACAGAGTGGGCCAAAAGTCCTCCACAGAGATGTGAAAGACTTGTTGCAAATTATCACAATTGCTTGACTGCAGTTCTTGCTGCCAAAGGTTGTGCCACCTTTGGCAGCAAGATTATCAGTTACCATTTATTAGGTTTAGACAGCAGCTGCTTTTGACACAGGGCCAGGTAGATTTGGACATTTTTTTCCTTTTATAAATGAAATCATCATTTAAAAACTACATTTTGTGTTTACTTGGGTTACCTCTGTCTAATATTAAAAATTGTTTGATCTGAAACATGTGTGACAAATATGCTAAAGAAATAAATAAGTGACTGTGACTCTATCATAGTCACTGTACTGGCCCTCTTGTTGTTGCTGCTGCTGCCTTTTGGAACATTTTAAATTTAATTTTCAGACAAATAACACAGCTTTGTGGTCCAGACCTTTCAAGAATTGTATGCTTTAGTTTTGGAGAATTAAATTTTGTATTTTATTAGTCTGTTACTTAGCAGCAACGAATCAGTGTTTTTGCACTGCACCCAGACTATGGTAATAAAAGTTTGATTTCTTATTTGTCTTAGAAATATGTAATGATGCCAAAACCTTTGTTAAACCAGTTTGGTGTTCAGAAACCAAAAATTACCCAACAACACAAATACTTTAAAAACAAAAATCTTTATTTAGAATTAGGTTAATTAAAAGCTGTAACAAAACATCCTCATTAGATCTCCAACCCGGCCTTTAATGAGCAATCCACACTTTATAGGCTTTCTGCCTAAGCACAACACAGCATGTGAATGATTCTGGTTATCAAAAACAGCCATAAAAGCCCAACTGAATAGTACAGGAGAGGGGGACCGCTCAAAACTGTAGATAGTCAGAAGGGGCAAGGGGGTAGCCCTCATAATTAGGCCAGAATTGCTAATTATATGGCTTCTGGGGTCAATTCACAACCAGGGGAGAATTTACTAAAAGTGAATAAACACACAAGACAGACATCAATTAAACATAGAGTGGATAAAAATAACGTACCCAGTCCATTGACAAATGCATCATTTAAGCAGAAGCAGAAGTCAAAGTGCACTCTGTAAGTAATCTGCCTGCAGTCTACAGAATTTTATTAAACATAATCAGTTCAGATCAAAGTCTAAAGTTGTTGGATGACCTGTAGATCTGGAAGTTAATCTTTCCAGGATCGTCTTTCATTCTGTCGAAGGTCATCTTGCACATCTGCTCCAAGTGTAAAAACTACCACTAATAAGATCGGATGAAATATATACACTGTAAGGACAAAAGGATTGGGTCACACCTCCTAATCGTTGAATTCAGGTGTTTTTAGACCCACTGCCACAGGTATATAAAATCAAACACCTGGCCGTGCAATCTGCCTTTACAAACATTCGTTAAAGAATGGATTGTTCTAAAGAGCTCACTGAAATTGAGCATGGTGCCATAACAGGATGCCTCAAGCACTTCCTGAAGTTTCTTCTCTCCTGGATATTCCACATGGTATTACCGCAAAGTGGAAACATCTTTTGAAAATGCATTTTTGCAAGAAGGAATTTGGTCAGTACAGAGCATGCAGCAGTGCAATGAGGATTTAAAGAGACAAAGTACACAGACCTTACTTATACAAAGCCTTAGAGTATCACATTACATGATTCAGCCCATCCAGTTATCCTACACAGGTCACACACATTTAAAAAAGATCTATCTATCTATCTATCTATCTATCTATCTATCTATCTATCTATCTATCTATCTATCTATCTATCTATCTATCTATCTATCTATCTATCTATCTATCTATCTATCTATCTATCTATCTATCTATCTATCTATCTATCTATCCATCCATCCATCCATCCATCCATCCATCCATCCATCCATCCATCCATCCATCCATCCATCCATCCATCCATCCATCCATCCATTCTCTTCTGCTTATCTGGGGCCGGGTCGCAGGAGCAGCAGCCTAAGCAGAGAGACCCAGGCTTCCCTCTCCCCAACCACCTTCACCAGCTCATCTGGAGGGACCCCAAGGCGTTCCCAGGCCAGCCGAGAGATATAATCTCTCCAGCGTGACCTGGGTCTAACTCGGGGACTCCTCCTGGTGGGACATGCCCGGAACACCTCACCCAAGAGGCTTCCTAGTACAGAATGACTGTGGGTGGCAGTGCAGACTGTAACATGTCAGTTGGTCCACTGGCACCTCCATGTCAACCCGTCTTCAGGGCGCTGTCACAGGCCCAGTGTCCTTTTTGTTTGCAATAAAAAAAGGTTTCAGGATCTGCAACAAACTGGAAGTTATTGGCATGTTTTCTGCCTCTGCCACGGCCTCTGCTTTGGCCAGTGACTACTCTTTAACTGTCATAAGAAACAGGAGTAGCCATCTGAAGGAGAGTGAGTATATCCTGATGGAGGTCTTGCTGTTTCTTTTATCTTTAAACTTAGTTACAGCACTTTCTGAAAGACCTCTGTTGTAATGAAATTTATTCCCCATTGCTGTGTAATCTATTATATCTATTATTAGAAACTTAGTTATTAAGTTATTAAGAAATTATCAGACAGGAGGGGGTTTGCAGGCAATACTGTTAAGTCTTCACTTTCTATGCCATATATCCGAACAAGATCCAGCGTGTGATTAAAGCGGTAGGTGGGCACATTTACATTTTGAGAGAAGGCAGTTGAGTCTAATGATAGATTAAATGCAGTGTTGAGACTGTTTTTATTTTCAACATCTAAATCATGCACTATAATTATGTTATTTGAACTGAGCACTAATTTCAGATAAAAATAAGAACTCTAAGGGCCAGGTGGATGATAGATAGCAACAAATAAAACTGTTTTTTGAGTTTTTTAGATTAGGGTGGACAAAGCTAAGAGTCAGACTGTCAAATTAATTAAAACTCTGTCTGGGTTTTCATTAATTAATAAGCTGGAGTGGAAGATTGCTGCTGTTGCTTCTCTGTTTTTGTGACGGTCCTGGGCCTTTCCCCCAGTGTTTTGTTATTTGAAGTTGTGTTTATTTAATTATCATGTTTCATTTCTGGGTGTGGTTCTTACTTTGTTATAGGTTTTGGATATTCTTATGTTTCAGGTTGAGCAGGTGTTTGTGCATTACTATACCTTTTATAGTGGGTGGGTTTTTCTTCTTGCTGTCAAGTCCGTTCTTGTCTCCGCTGCAGTAGATCAGTCCATCCCATCCACGTTGCCCTGCCACAGCTATCATCACACAGGAGAAAGTGTGGCTCTCTACAGCAAGCTCGGCAGCTGCAGTCTGTTGCCACAATGAGCTCTAGGATACTGTGTGTCCTGTGCAGCCTCAGCTCACTCCTGTTTGCCCCCACCACCATGTGTGCTGGCACCGAGCCATCGGTGAACTTTCCCTCAGTGAGTAAAACTGACTTTTTCCCTAAAACTCCTAAAATGACTGCTAATACAAAGACTGTATTTTCTAACCCGCTACTATAGTGACTGTGAGCTATGCTCCTGTGAGGCGCCCGTATCTGTCCTGTGGGTGGGAGCGGCCAAGGACAGGCCAAATCTTCAGTCTCAAGGAGTAGCAGTGGACCCTCCCAAGCAGCCCAGTCATCAGTTGAGACAGCTGCATGCTGTGCAGAGTGGTCCCAGTCCTCAGCGTCAGCAGCTACAGTTTTGCCGCCTTGTCAGCCTTCAGCGTCAGCTGTCAGAGCCTCTGTAACAACCTGCACAGTTCCAACTTGGACAAATGAAGTGGCCTGTGCAGCCGGGCCTCAGCCAAGAACTGCTTCACCTGCATCTGCTGATGCTGAGCCTGGCAAGCCCAAAGACAGAAGAGGTCTGTTCTGTCTGACTGTCCAGCTGCATCTGAGCCAAAGATTTCAGCTCCGTCCTAGTTTCCTGAACCCGATCTAGAGTGTCTCCTCCAGCGTCAGCCCCGTGGCCGGCCTCCAGAGTTTGTCCATCTCTGCCGCAGGCCCTGAGGCCGGCCTCCTGAACTGTTTGTTTTGGTCTGCCTCCACCTATGGTCAGGCACACCACCAGAACTCTGACTGTTTTGACTGTGTTTCCTTGTTTTGTTTATTTGGTTTTAGCCAGCAGTATCAGGGACAGGAATGTTGTTCCAATCTTGTCTGATATAGGACTCTAGCATATCAATAGTGTTTCATGATGCTGGAGATGTTTTCAGCTGATGAAAGATCTGGACTGTAGGCAGGCCAGTTCAGCACCTGGACTTTTCTACTATGAAGCCCTGCTGATATAATTGCAGTTTAGCATTGTGTTATTGAAATATGGAAGGCCTTCCCTGAAAAGGTCTCTATGTACCTGTTTAACACTGATGGTGCCTTTCCAGGTGTGGAGGCCATCAATTTCATGGGCACTAAGGCATGTCCATACCAGTGCTGATAACAAGCTGGATGCTCCCACTCCTCTTTAGTCACGACATCCATGCTTTCCAAAAAGACTTTCGAATTTCAATTCATCTGACCACAGAACAGTTTCCCGCTTTGCCTCAGTCCATTTCAAATGAACTTTGGCCCAGAGAAGTTCTGCTCACATATAACTTTTTCTTTGCATGTTAGAGCTTTAGCTTGCAGTTATGGATGGCACAGCAAACTGTGTTCACAGAGTGATTTCTGGTCTTGCTCCTGAGTGCATGCAGTGATTTCCATGACAGAATCATGCCTGTTTTTAATGCAGTGCTGCCTGAGGACTCTAAAATTACAGTGATCCAATATTGATTTTCAGCCCTCAATCACAATCTTGAGCATATTATGTACCGCAGATAATGAGATTTCTTCACTATTTTATGTTGATTTACATAAATTGTTCCACAATTTGTAGACACAACTTTTGCAGATTGATGAACCTTAGCCCTTCTTTCCTCCTGAGAAACACTGCCTCTCTAAGATGCTCTTTTAATGCACAATCATGTTGCCGACCTGTTGCCAATTAACCTATTTGGTTGCAAAATGTTCCTCCAGCTGTTTCTTTTTAGTATCACTTTTTTAATTACTTTTCCTGCCTTTTGTTGCCTCGCTCCCAACTTTTTTTGAGACATGTTGCTACTGTAAAATTCAAAATGAGCTAGCACTTTTTTTTAATGGTACATTTTCTCAGTTCAAACATTTAATGTTTTCTGTAATATATTTGCAAATCTGTGTATTATGTTTACATTTTAAACAGCATTTCAGTTTTTTTGGAATTGATTAAAATTGCACAAATACATACATGTGATAATCAGTATTTCCCCCAAATAGGGAGTTAGTGAATCTGGGAGCAGGACACAGTAAGTACACCAACATACAAGCAGCACATTCAGTAAGTAGCAAACTACTCAGTCTCAGGTGAGCATAAACATTTCCTGGTTTAATTAAAGTACAAAATAAGATCAGGACATGTTTGTTCTATCTGGAAAAAGCCGCAGGAAATCTGACTGGAGACAGTAACATATGACACTATTTGTGGTTTGGTCTCAGGCAAGAAAGACTGACTGATCATGAATGCACTGATGATGTAATAATGTATGCCGTGAATATCCTCTGACCTTCCTGTCAGGTCATAGAACTGTATGCAGTGGCTTGTGGCTATGAGCAGGTGCAACAGAGAGCTGCAACCAAGCAGAACATATTCACTCACCTTTGAAAAGATCTTTGTCATGCATATATTACCATCAATGGCTGTTTCTTTTTATTAAAGAATAACAAAATATAAATCTAGGAGAGCTTCACAGCTTTGTACTCCTTGATGTGGAAGAATCTGAGTGCTCAAAGTGTCATGGTCCCTGGCGGTCCTGGGGGTTGCTCTGCTGGGGTCTCTCTCTCTCTCTCTCTCTCTCCCTCCCTCTCTCCCTCTCTCTCTCTTTCTGGGCTGGGCTAGCCTGGGTCTCCACCTGCTGAACTAGCTGCTGCAGGAGGCTGATTCACACACCTGTTCCTGATGTGGTCATCAGGACTCCTATTTAAGCTGACAAGTGGCCTCTAGTTTTTGCTGGATCGTTGACTATGAAACAGTTAGTCTGGCTGGCTCACATGTCATCCCTGTAAGTCCTTCCATGTTACCTGAATCTTTGCTAACCTGTTTTTCGTCCTGTGCCCCAGATTACCGCGAGTGGAGGGAGCAGACAAGATAACCCTAAAGACAAAAACTGACACGAGGAGTAGCCCTGAAACCAAACAGGAAGCCCCTGCAACCACCTAGCCCAAGATGACTCTGCATTATCCCCTGTGTTGCTGGTCTTGTAAATAAACCTCCCTAAACTTTCCCCAGTAGTTTGCCTCTTGAGTTCACCCACCTTTGATCCTTGACACAAAGACCAAGATGTCTCTCATTAGTTCAGTGGATCATTTGATTTCAGCAGGCCCAAACTGTAAACAGTAAAACATTGAAAATAAGTGAGTGAGTCCAAACTTGTAACCAAATTATTTAGTTTAATCTACAGTTTATCATATCGCCTGTCCTGCAAGATATAATTTTTGCTTTTCCACCTCTGAAGGAGGGTTTAAGCTTTTACATGATTGTGGTCATGGTATAAATAGTTAAAATACTGGTTGTATTAGTGTAGGATTACTTTCCAGCAAGATGCCCTTTACATTATGTTTACTACAACAATGGAAGTATGAGAAAGCAACCACCACATCCACTCCCACCTCTGTTAGCTGACATTTCTGGTAATTACGGTAGGTGATCAGTGACATCTGACTCCAAACCAAAAGAGAGACAGAAAAGATCAAACACTTCACTTTCCATTTTTCTTTAGCTTTATGCTTTTTTGAGTTTCTCATTTGATCTTTTCTGTTTTATATGTATCTGTTGTATATCTATTTAATATTAATTTTTTGTGTTTACAGTGGCTGCAAGTAATATAATGCGTACAGTGCCTTGCGAAAGTATTTGGCCCCCTTGAACTTTTCAACCTTTTGCCACATTTCAGGCTTCAAACATAAAGATATAAAATTT